>CATNWA010001053.1:0-82835 GCA_951230385.1 Staurois parvus | reverse complement strand
AGACATTTCCGGATGTTAATAGAGTACGCAGGGCTCAGATTCGTCGCCCCAGAACAGGTAACACCTGGTGGGGTTTGCTTTCAGAATGTTTTTTATGTAATGTTTTTTAAAGGAGTCTGGATTTGAAAATGTAAATCAAATAGGAATGCTAGAATACAATAATATTGCAATGATAGCATAATTTTAGTTGTGTTTCCTACTTATGTTCTTGTATCACTAAAGCAAACCTGTGAGGTACTCCCTAAGCCCAACTCTAGATACTAACAACATTTAAAAATGAATTTGCTGCACTTCTCACTGCCTTCTCCGAACTGTCCCCCTATAGACACTCCGCTTCTATTAAAGTGACCTTAGGCTTTAGGAGCTCTGAAATTACTTTTGATTAAAGGAAAACACACTGGATAAGAGGAAAACAACACTCTCCAGATCACTATTCCTACGTGCATCTTCTACATACAGAGACAGTCCTTTCCACTTTCTCAAACTGAAGAGAGCAGGAATGAAAAGTGGTAGGGCCTGCTCACTATAATCACATGCCCAATGCCAATGTAATTCGTGGGGAAAACTGTAAGACTAAAAAAAAAAGAAAAGTAAATGACTTATCTGTGAGTGTTCTGTATACAGTTGCAAGAAAAAGTATGTGAACCCTTTGGGATTACGTGGAGTTTTTGCATGAATTGGGCATAAAATGTGCTTTGAACGTCATCTAAGTCACAACAATAGAAGAACACAGTCTGCTGAACATAATACTACACAAACATTAGATGTTGCCATGGTTTAATTGCACATAAACATGTAAACATTCACAGTGCAGGGAGGAAAAAGTATGTGAACCTTTGGACTTAATAACTGGTTGACCCTCCTTTGGCAGCAATATCCTCAACCAAACGTTTCCTGTAGTTGCAGATCAGACCTGCACAATGATCTGGAGTAATTTTGGACCACTCCTCTTCACAAAACTGTTTCAGTGTAGCAATATTCTTGGGATGTCTGGTGTGAATCGCTCTCTTAAGGTCATGCCACAGCATTTCAATCGGGTTGAGGTCAGGACTCTGACTGGGCCACTCTAGAAGGCGTATTCTGTGCTGTTGCAGCATTGTTTTGTTGAATTACTTGTATGCTTTGGGTCATTGTCCTGTTGCATCACCCATCCTCTGCGGAGCTTCAGTTGGCAGACAGATGGTCGTACGTTTTCCTGCAAAATGTCTTGATAAACTCTGGAATTCATTTTCCCATCAATGACAACAATGCGTCCACGCCCTGAGGCAGCAAAGCAGCCCCAAACCATGATGCTCCCTCTGCCATGTTTTACAGTGGGGATGAGGTTTTGATGTTGGTGCGCTGTGCCTTTTTTTCTCCACACATAGTGTTGTGTGTTCTTCCCAAACAACTCAATCTTGGTTTCATCTGTCCACAGTATATTTTGCCAGTAGTGCTGTGGAACATCCAGGTGCTCTTTTGCAAACTTCAAACGTGCTGCAATATTCTTTTTGGACAGCAATGGCTTCCTCCACGTGGTGTCCTGCCATGTACTCCATTCTTGTTTAATGTTTTCCTTATTGTAGATGTGTCAACAAAAATGTTAGCATGTGCCAGAGATTTCTGTAGGTCTTTAGCTGACACTCTGGGATTCTTCTTTACCTCATGCAGCATTCTGCGCTGTGCTCTTGCAGTCATTTTTACAGGACGACCAAGCCTAGGGAGAGTAGCAACAGTGCTAAACTTTCTCCATTTGTAGACAGTCTGTCTTACCGTGGACACATGAACATCAAGGCTTTTGGAGATACTTTTGTAACCCTTTCCAGCTTCATGCAAGTCAACAATTCTTGATCGTAGGTCTTCTGAGAGCTCTTTTCTGCGAGGCATGTTTCACATCAGACAGTGCTTCTTGAAACCAGTAAACCCAAAACAGGTGTGTGTTTTTTTAAGGGCAGGACAGCTGTCAGCAACACATCCAATATCATCACACTGATTGGAGTCAAGGTTGGCTCACTCCTGGCTCCAATTAGCTCTGGGAGAAGTCATTAAGCTAGGGCCTCACATACTTTTTCCTCCCTGCACTGTGAATGTTTACATGTTATGCGCAATTAAACCATGGCAACATCTAATGTTTGTGTAGTATTATGTTCAGTAGACTGTGTTCTTCTATTGTTGTGACTTAGATGACATTCAGAGCACATTTTATGCCCAATTCATGCAAAACTCCACGTAATCCCAAGGGGTTCACATACTTGTTCTTGCAACTGTACATGCAGCGCATAGACCAGCGCACAATGTAAATTTCCCTGTTTGTTCCTATGATGTGGGGAGGGATGCTCAGATGCTCTTCTACCATGAAGGAAGCCAATAGAGATCAGCCTAAAATATTTATCCCGGCCAAACAATTCTTTCTCTCAAGCAGGCTTGACCATTAGACATCGAGGAAGGCCTACAGACATACAAAAGTTTTTGGTCCAACCACAAATGGTCAGAGGGTGTGCACAAGCTGTAATATCTGCTTTAAAGCAAGTGAAACTTAATGGTCTAACTAATTGGCAGTTTAAGAGAGCTCATATAATCATATTTTAGAAAGGTTTCTTAAAAGTGGCAGTTGTCACTAACCATTTCATGAGATTACTGACTGGAGTACTAAAGTAAAATGAGTGCAGCTTGGGGGCCAATTCCAGATGTGTGGTCTATTGCGACCCTCTTAAGAAGGGAAATGGGATTGAAATCAGTATTGAGATAGCTTTTAATAAAGTTAGTTTAATTCTTATTTATTTGTCCACTTGAAATATTTCAGATATGCACAATATGCAGTGCAAAATATATTTCTATGGGCAATACGTTTAAAAGGCTAAGTCTAAAGTCTAAATATAAAACCTATGTGGCTCATGGCTAAAGTTAAAAAAACTATAAATGATAAGAAAAGAGATTTTAAAAAATATAAAAATGAAGAAACACTATCATTTAAATGTTACAAGAAATATAACAGAATATGTAAAAAGGAAATCAAGGCTGCAAAGACTCAAAATGAATGAGAGAAAAAGTTAAAGAAAATCCCAAAGAAATTCTTCAAATATATTAATAGTAAAAAGGTCCAGTCTGAGGATGTAGGCGCTTTAAAAATAATCTAGAATGGGTGACTGGGGATAAAGAGAAGGCAAATGTATTAAATACCTTCTTCAACACTGTGAATACAAAGGAGTATGGGGGAGCTCAAGTCCATAATGGGAATAATATTGACATAGGCCCAAATGATCAACAATGGCTCAAAATTTATATGATCCAGAAGTATTTAGACAGAATAAAGGTGAATAAAGCACCTGAACCAGATGACATACACCCACGGATCCTAAAAGAAATTAGTTCTGTCATTTCAAAGCCGCTGTTTCTATTTTTTAGGGAGTTTTTAATGACTGGCATAGTACCACTGGACTGGCGAAAGGCCAATGTGGTGACAATATTTAAAAAGGGGTCAAAGTCTCTACTAAGTAACTTTAGACCTATTAGCTTAACTTATATAGTTAGGAAGATACTGGAAAGTTTAATAAAAGACCACATAGATGAGTTCTTGCTGGAAAAAAAATATTTTAACCAACAGACAGCATGGATTCATGAAAGACGGAAGTTGTCAAACAAATCTGATTTCTTTTTATGAGGGGGTGAGCAAAACCTTTGACAGAGGGGTGGCGGTGGACGTGATATACTTGGATTTTGCAAAAGCGTTTGACACAGTTCCCCACACACGGCTAATGTGTAAGGTAAAGTCTACAGGCTTGGAAAAATCTGTATGTAAATGAATAGAAACCTGGCTAGAAGAACATATTCAGAGAGTAGTGGTTAATGATTCATGCTCTGAATGATCTAGGGTTGTTAGTGGGGTACCCCAAGGTTCAGTGTTAGGACATATACTTTTTAATATATAAATTACATAGGGTCTGGGATTAAAAATATAATTTCAGTCTTTGCAGATGACACCAAGCTGTGCAGTGGAATAATGTCCTTACAGGATGTCTTCAACTTACAAGCCAACCTCAATGCACTGTTTAATTGGGCAACTATGTGGCAAATGAGGTTTAATGTTGATAAATGTAAGGTTATGCACTTGGGGGCTAAGAATATGGATGCATCATACATACTGGGTGGGGTACAACTGGGGGAATCAATGGCGGAGAAGGATCTGGGAGTTCTGGTACACCACAAGCTTAATAATGGCATGCAATGCCAAGCTGCGGTTTTCTAAAGCGAGCAAAATCTTCTTGTATTAAAAGAGGTATAGACTCCAGGGAGAGATATAATTTTACCCCTGTATAAATCATTAGTAAGACCTCATCTGGAATATGCAGTTCAGTTTTGGACACCAATTCACAAAAAGGATATTGGAGAACTGAAGAAAGTGCAGAGAACAGCAACCAAACTGATAAGAGGCATGGAGGAGCTCAGATATGAGGAACGATTAGAGGAACTGAATTTATTCTCTCTTGAGAAGAGAGGGATCTGATCACCATGTATAATACATAAGGGGGATATGATCTCCATGTATAATACATAAGGGGGGATATGATCTCCATGTATAATACATAAGAGGGGATATGATCTCCATGTATAATACATAAGGGGGGATATGATCTCCATGTATAATACATAAGGGGGATATGATCTCCATGTATAATACATAAGGGGGATATGATCTCCATGTATAATACATAAGGGGGATATGATTTCCATGTATAATACATAAGGGGGGATATGATCTCCATGTATAATACATAAGGGGGGATATGATCACCATGTATAATACATAAGGGGGATATGATCTCCATGTATAATACATAGGGGGGGATATGATCACCATGTATAATACATAAGGGGGGATATGATCTCCATGTATAATACATAAGGGGGATATGATCACCATGTATAATACATAAGGGGGGATATGATCTCCATGTATAATACATAAGGGGGGATATGATCTCCATATATAATACATAAGGGGGGATATGATCTCCATGTATAATACATAAGGGGGATATGATCTCCATGTATAATACATAAGGGGGATATGATCACCATGTATAATACATAAGGGGGATATGATCTCCATGTATAATACATAAGTGGTCCATATAGTGAACTCGGTGTACAGTTATTCACCTTAAGGTTATCACAGAGGACAAGGGGGCACTCTTTACGTTTTCAAGAATAAAAAAAATTTAATCTGCAAATACGGAAAGGTTTCTTCACAGTAAGCTATAACAATGTAGAATAGACTCCCACAAGAGTTGATTCTGACTAGCTCAGTAGGTTGTTTTAAAACCAAGACCTGGATTCCTAAATGCACATGATATATGGATATGGATACTACAATTTATAGGTAAAGCTGATCCAGGGAACATCTAATTGCCTTTGGGAGATCAGGAAGGTTTTTTTCCTCTGCTGCAGTAAATTGGATCACGCTTTATTGGGATTGTGTATATTGAGGTTTTCTATTTGTGTGTGTGCATTCTTTTTTTCTCTGTAGGTTGAACTGGATGGACTTGTGTCTTTTTTCAACCAGATTAACTATGTAAATAAATCCAAGTTATATTTACAGTAGATAATCAGATTGCACCATATGGAGCAAGGACCTCAAGACCGTTGCAAGCTCAGGATTCATAGTTTTAATTCTGATTGAGAATTGCAATTTATTGTTGTACAGAATGGACAGGCATCACATAGTATAGTTAGTTTCCGTATTGCAATCACAGACGTACATTTAAGGAGTTCAATGGACTGCTGATGGTATGCTTGCATTTCAGATTTAAACATAGGTTTAGATCTGAAATGCTATGGTGGCAACCCCTGATTGATGATTCTGTCAGCCACACAGGTGAATCATGTACTCACCTGCCCTGGCACATGCCACCCCTTTTGGTTGTCATTAGTTGCAAGGGTAACTGTTGGTCCTTGGACAGGTGGCCCATATAACCTTCCTGGAGTTACTCATTTGGTAGTTGGGATGAATCACTGCTAGAGCTCCCCCACATTTATTATACATTTTATGGCTTTTGTCATGGTTTTATTAGTTGGATTGGTTATTCTACCAAAGAGAAAATAAACATAGTTCTCTAAATAATATGTGTTTTGGTTATGTTGGCCCATGCTTCAAAAGCTAGGCCTATCATGGTGGTCATCATAATGTTATAGCTTGGCTATACAACATACTATAAGAATAGCAGGGGTAGGCAAACTTAAAGAGGTGGTGATCTACCTGAACATAGGAGAAGTCAAAGATCACCGTGTTGCCTCATCACACCTGTAATAAACCTCGAACTCCCATTCTACCGTGTTGCAGTCACGTGCATTGCACAGCAATCATGGGTTTAAATTGGTTGGTGAGGAGGCAATATATCGCCTCCTCACCACCTTTAGCTGCTGAGGCAGTACGAAGATCTACACATGGTTCAGCAGGTATTAAACCCCCTGTTGCTCTTGATGGGTGCTACTGCCTGCCAATTGTGAACAATTCAAGTAAATGTGGCCATTCTGTAAGCATCCCGCAGCTGCATGCTTCTGTGGAGTCCAAGGGGTTACAACAGGTGGTGAGAAAGCAATGTGTATACACCTAGCCACTGCAGCTAAAGGGGGAGCTGTTGGGGGTGGGGTGGTAGAAACACATCTTAACTATGGAGTTTTACCACCCCTCAAAATGCAATTGTAAATGAACCCTTACTGTTCTGAGCCCCCTGTATGGCTGCTTTCACACTGATGTACTGCGGTTTCCCTGCACTGCGGGTGCAGCCCAGTGCATCTGTGACTTTCCTGGGTGGTGCACTTTCTTAAAGTTCACCACAACTCCTGCAGTTTCATTGCACTTTCAGAAAGTTCAACAAACCCACAGGATATAATAGAAGTCTATGGCAAAGCTCATCTAACCCGCAGGAAAGCTGCAGGTACACTGTATTGCACCTGCGGTGTGGGTGAACTGCAGCACATCAGTGTGAAAGCAGCCCTATACTATTGTGCCCAGTGTATTGCTTCACATTGACCTAAAGATCTCTTCTTTCCTACTTCTGGCACCACTCTGAAGGCCGCTAGCCGGTATAAGAGGTAGAGTGCAGTAGATATCACTCTGCATGGGATAGGAGCTGGCACCACAGAGGAGGCATTGGCATATGTGGCTCTTGCTCCCTACTACAGTTCCAACTATACAAGTAGTCCCTCTGCATTGCGCTCTGTTTGATGCTCTGGGATGGCGGGTCAGCAAGCCCAAACTGCGATCTACCAGTCACCTGACCTGATCTACAGGTTGCTGACCCCCGCTATAAGGTAACACTTAATATCATAGCTCCTTCTACCTATTTATTGTTATTGTTGTTGAAGAGGATCTTCACCTTGTAAACAAAAATGTAAAAGTCAACAGCTACAAATACTGTAGCTGCTGGGTTTTAAGAAAACACACGCTTACCTGTCCCAGAGCCAAGTGAAGTACTCACCTGACCCGACCTTTGGTCTTTCTTTTGTCCCAAGTGCTGGCATGTTAACTGTGGGCTGCTGACTGTGACTTCTTGCGACTTCACAGCTGGCTGCCCACTGTGCATGCGTGAGCCGTGCTGATTGGTCCTGCAGACTCCTGGGATATCTGACATATCCCAAGAGGCTGCAGGGGAAGGAGATGGGAGGAACTTGAGAGGGGAGGAACTTGAGAGGGGAGGAACTTGAGAGGGGAGGAACTTGCGCTTCACTCGCCTAGGCAGCTAGAGCAGAAGTATCTTTTTTTAACCTCCCTAGCGGTATGATTATTTCAGATTTTTGGTGCTGAAAGCGGTACCATTATTTTGCATGGAAATATGTAGTTTTTTTTATTGTAGGCTGTAATATTTAGGAATAACTCACTGAAATCTGTCTGAACAAGAGTCTAGTAAACATCCCGGGTATGATAAAGTTTGAAACACAAAATCATACATTATAATTTAATAAATAATCATAAAAAATAATAATATAATAATAATACATTTAATTCAATAATATAATCAAACCAAAAACACTGAAATGTGAAATATAGCGCCAAGTTCGCACATCACTGAGCAAATTTGCAAAATCGTTTTCAGTGTCTGATGACGAATTTCTCCACGAATCATTATCACTCAATTCTGCAAGTGGTTCTGATTTACTATCGCTGTTCTCTAGCCGGTCTAAAACCGCTTTTGACCTAAAGGGACGCTTTTTGGACGCCATGGACTTTTCTAAGTTTCCAGGCAGAAAGAACAGTCAAAATGCAGACAGGGGACAGGACAAAGCACTCGGGACAAAATGTATGTGAAATGGTTTGAAACAGCAATGTTTTACTATGTAAAATTCGTTTTGAAAAAATGACATTTTTTGAAAATTTTCAAATTTCCCGCTGCCGGCAGCGCCCGTACGCCCGACGTCACAGGGACCGGAACACAGAAGCCGGATGCCGGCATCAGCCGGAGGAGATGGCCAGGGACGCTGCAGGGGACACATTGCGGGAGCGAAGGACAAGGTAAGTGCTGGAGGGACTCCCTATGCAGCGCCGCATGGTATTCCCGAGTGTAGCTCGGGGTTACCGCTTTTGGTACAGAAACTTTACCCCGAGCTACACTCGGGAATACTGCCAGGGAGGTTAACAGATACCCACCTTCTCACACCAAAAAAACCTCTAAATATGGCAGAGGGAGAGAAAAAGTGGAATTTCCCCTTCCACTTTAAGATTACATTATTTCACATAGGAATCCATTTTTCTCCTTTATGTGTATACCAACTTTGCACAATGTTTCCTAGCAGATCACTAAAGGACTGTACTCAGTATGAAGCTTTTGCATGGAAAGTCAGTTACTGTATTTTAAACATTTTACTATCATACTGCTTTTATTATTGTAAACTCCTATAATTTTTACAATTTTAATCTGTGTTGATTTATTAATAAGTATGTATTTAAATCAGCTTGAAACACACTTGCTTAATGGCTATTTTATCTTTGCCATTGTCTTACAGAAACAGATCAAAGTGTGACCATTGCTCATTGTTCCTTCTATATGAGGTCAACTGTGATTCTAATCTGCCTATTGATGTTCATCCTCGCAATACATTTCTCCTGGAATCACTATTAACATCTCCACAAGAGAATTAGAATCAGAAGCTTCATATGGACTCACAAGGCTGGATGATGCTAAAGCTGCAGTATTTAAATTGGAAATTGACTCTTAAACCACACATTCTTTAAAATGACCATCATAACCCCTTACTCAGGATCAGCAGGATCCTGGAATAGGTATCGCAGAACACCAAAGTGATGTCAGCAGTCCCTCCACATGTGGCAAAGTACAAGATCCAACAAGAGCAGTGCAACCTAATGCTTCTGTAGGCAACATGTACAAGATTTTCTCCATACATGGGCAGATTTACTCTAAATGGCAAGTATAAAATCAACCAGAAACTTTCCAATATGGTGCCAGCATCACAGAAAAGAGGAGACAGGACGGTTTAAAAAAATAAATTAATAAGTCGTTGACTCTCCACTGCTATTTCTTGTTAGCTAGTAAAATTCATATGCAGACTTTGACCTTTGCAACCATACCTTTAGCTATAGGCAGGGCTTTTTTTCAAATGCAACTTGGTGCAACTCAGTTCCACCATCTCTGGTTCAGTCCCTCTAGATCCCGCTCGTCACCATCACTTGTAAACACAGAATTCCGGCTTCTGTGTTTTCAAGAGACAGCTTGTTTCCCAACAGCTCCCACAGACCTGACCTCCTGAGAGGCTCCCACTGAGTGCAGGATAGGAACAGGGAAAATGCAGGTGCCCAGGATGCAGTGCAGATGTTGATACCCTCACTGGATGATCTGCCTGCAAGTGAGAGAGATGCTAGAGCCAGCTGGGTGCCTCAGCTTAAAGAGCAACAAATGTAAAACATGTGGAAGATGGAGGTGCTTTTAAGGGTGGGGAGGAGAAGATGGGGCAGTGGAGGGGCGTTGCATGCAGAGGTCAGAGCTGAAGAGGGGTGAAAGTGAGATGTGGATGGGGGTATGCACAGGTAATCAGCTGAGCAAAACAACTAAACTCTGCACTCTGCATGCAGCGCACCCCCAAACTCAGCACTCTGCATGCAGCGCTCCCTCTGTACTCTGCATGCAGCGCACCCCCTGAACTCTGCATGCAGCGCACCCCCTGAACTCTGCATGCAGCGCACCCCTGAACTCTGCATGCAGCGCATGTGGTTTGGAGGAGGGGGGTGTGTGTGTGTGTGGGGTGGGTGTGGGGGGGGGGGGGGGGGGGGGGGGGGGGGGGGGGGTGTTGTTGAGTTTCTGCTGATTTCTTGGATTTTCTAAACAACACCACCTACAATCTTAGGTTTACTTGTGAGCAACAACAATCCCAGATTAGTTATCTAGACTTAACAGAGAGGGGGTGCACTGTAAGTCAAAAATCTATGTACAGGCCTATAGTGAGCCCATCTGAAGCAATTCCTTCTTCATGCTGACAGTTCTCAGCCCATAGATGAATCAGAGTGACTTGCGAGCCACAGGTGTAATAATTACTAGAAGATCGCAAACATGAAACACATAACTACAACTGTGTTAGAAATATCTACAAATATATGTTGCGCTCCTAAATACTTCTCAATAAATAATTAAATTATTACCGTTAAATTAATTCAAATTATGATACAAATAACTAAAAAGTGTATAAATACCAAAAAATGTTTAAATAGATAATTTCAACTAATCAATCTCCTCCAAATAAATATCAAAATAATTCCACATAAAATACTCCTCTGAAAAAATATTTTACCAAGTGCTCATAAATCATTAGTGACATGATGTACTTACTAATACCCTCAATTTCATTTATATTCATAATACCCTCATTTAATATAACAAAAATAATAAACCAACTAAAATATTTTTTCAGAGGAGTATTTTATGTGGAATTATTTTGATATTTATTTGGAGGAGATTGATTAGTTGAAATTATCTATTTAAATATTTTTTGGTATTTATACACTTTTTAGTTATTTTGTATCATAATTTGAATTAATTAATGGTAATAATTTAATTATTTTATTGAGAAGTATTTAGGAGCGCAACCTATATTTGTAGTTCTCAGCCCATGTAATAAAGAAAAATAAGTATCTAAATAACAATTAGTTAGAGTCATAAGGAGCAGCTCTAGTCTGGAAGGCTTTGAAAGAAAAGTGTCAGATGGAAATGAGAATTCTCAAGTGGCACTAGGACAAGAATCATTTCAGGAGAACCTACCATAACCCGAGAGAACATTTTCTGAGAGAATACGGATGTGGAAAAAAGTGTCATACTCACAATGTCAATCAACCAATTGTCTTTTGTACGCCCTACAGTCTCAAATTTAGAAAATCAAACACATTATACACAGGTACATGCCAATTTTACAGGGGTACTTCAACATCAGAGGGGTTCTTTTTAGGGGAATACATTTTGTAGCCAGGAGAGTGCTCACATTAGGGAATGCTTTGTCCCTAGCCTATTCCAGTCCAGAAAAATGGTTAGCTAAGTACAACTGGCATACAGTATATATATGTGGCTCTTTCCACTGCTCTAGTTGTGCTTTCCCACATGATCCACACTTTGAGTCTTATTCTACTGGAGACACCTTTAAGATCATATAGTTGGTAAATTGCCAACCCAGATATGAAATATACATTATCTCTTGTTTAACCAGTAGAAAACAATATGTTGATAGGACAACCATAAAGTTGTGTGGTTGGATGAAAGATCATCTGTCCAATATTGGGACACAGAAAAATTAAAACCTTATAAAGTATTTTTTTTGATCACTATGGATCTATTACAGAATCACTTAAGATTCAAGTGACTGAAACATTAAATAAACCTCTGGGGGTTGGTGACCGATTTTCTGTTGGATTTTCAGACTGAACACCTATATTTCCCAAAGGGATGAACTTTGAATGGGTTTTAACAATTATAAATAATCATCTATCCCAAATGTTGTCTTGGTTTATGTAAAGGTATTCGTACCTACAATTTTCTTTTTATCTTTTTAATTCTTTATTCTCACTTATCATGCGTCTTTGTGTGAGATTCTTTGTTTTTTCTTATATCTTGTTTCTGATACTAAGGTAAGAATATTCTATATTTTCCTTTTTTTTCCTTTATCTACTTACATTACAATCTCAGGATATTAGACTATCCCCAAATATGGTTCCCTAAAATACTACCTGACCACATATTCATGAGGGCATATTTTATGTAGTTTGTTTTTAGGATTAATAGTTTGGGGACAGTTTTTACTTAAATTTGAAATTAAATGTAAAAGTGAAGAATATATTTTTGGTTTGAAGGACTTCCACGTAGGATTATAGAGGGGAGTTAAGTAGGAGTATCCTTAATATTAATGAAAGGAGATGAAAGTGTTAGTATGGGGTATGGTGATTTAGACTTGGTTTAGAAATGTAGGTTTTGTAACAATATATACACATTATTATTATTATTATTATTATAGTAGTAATAAAATATATAACATGTATACACATATGCTGCTTGAAGAACAATGCCTGGATATAAACCTCCTCTGAATGGGGAGAGCCTATAACATGTGACCCCCTTTAAGGATGTCATTGTTGCTCCTGACTATTTTTGGATTGTAAAAAAAGACTCCTCCATAGCCACCCTCATCTCTATGACTAAGTCTGTTATGGTGAAACGCATCCAATAAAGTTTTTATGAATTGAAAATGTCATCATTGTCAGGTCTGCATTCTGTTACTGTACAGAAGTCTGTTTCAAAAAACAAAATTTGGCAATAAATGTATGAAAGCCTTTTATCTGTGGTTACATTAGGGGACAATTACTGAAACTAGAGCACTCAGAATCTGGTGCAGCTGTGCATGGAAGCCAATAAGCATCTGACTTCATCTTGTTCAATTAAGCTTTTGATAATAAAACCTGGAAGCTGATTGGCTACCATGAATAGCTGCACCAGAACTTGCACACCACAGTTTTAGTAAAGCTCCCCCAATATATTACTTATGCATGTATTATCTTTAGAAAAGGACTTTTCCTTTCTCTCCCGTCATTTATTTCACTTCTGAGGCCTACCCCCTATACCATATCTCATTTTATTTCCTTTGTTCCATATGTTCCTGAATTATTCTTCCACCTTTCGCTGCCTTGACAGTGTTTTCTACCAATGTTCCTTGACTTTCTTGAATTGTTTTAAAATGAGAAAACACAAAAAAGGATGGTTACAATGTGAATTCAATATTTAAATCGGCTTCTACCTGAACAGGTAGCCCACTAATACATACTTACTATGCTGGTTGGCATTGCTCCTTTGTCATTAACAACCTAGACTTTACTTAATTGATTGCTTCTCTGGAAAGCAATTGGCTAAGTGTTGTCTAATACTAAGGAGCTGATTCCCAATGGTACTCAAAGGGATGGATGTACTAATGGCAAATAGACTGTGCACTTTGCAAGTGCAGTTGCATTCTTTTTTTTCCGCAGAGCTTACTGAATGAGGTAAAGCTCTGCTTATTTCCATCATCCAATCATGTGCAAGCAAAAATTCAATTTATTTTCTGATTAGGTATTCTTTACAAAGTTCTTGCCAAGATGCCTCTTTTCATCTACTATGGTTCTCCTTAAGATTTGTACACTCAATGTCAGAAGTCTAAATGTTCCCGAAAAATTTTCCCAGCTCTTGTATGACCTACTGAAGGGTAAAACCCATATTGCCTTTCTGCAGGAAACCCATTTTAAAAGTAAAAATTGACCAACAGAGACTATCCCTGGGCATATCACAGTCCTTAAATTATCTATAAATCTAAAGGGGTTAGTATCCTGGTTGCCAAATTGGTGCCGTGGAATCTCTAATGTCTATTTTTCCAACGTGGACCATCCTCAGTTCCTGCAGGACCTCCTTCCTGTCCACTTGGAATTCTCAGAAGGGATTTTGGTATTTGAGGGGATTTTAATTTGGCAATGGATGCATTATTGGATGTGTCATGGGCTTCTTCTCATGTTTCCGACTCTCATCTCAAATGCCTGATGACAGATTTACAGCTTCTGCTTCTGGTAGACCCCTGGCAACTGCTAAATCCTCAAGAACAGGACTATATTTTATTTTCCTTGGTCCACCACACCTACTCACAACTTGACTGTCTTTTGCATTTTCATCAAGCCCTATCAAGGCTTGTGTCTGCACACATAGGTGTGATTTATTTCTCTGACCATGCCCCAGTCCCCCTTACCCTTCAACTTGGCCCAAACTCACAAAGCCTGCCATCTTGAAGGCTAAACAAGACTCTGGTACAGTCCACAGACACCTGTCCTGCATTACAGAAAATTCTGAGGAAGTATTTTTCCATCAACTGGGACTTGGTGGAAAATCCATTGATTTTCTGGGAGGCCCATAAACCGGTGGAATGGGATACATTGATAAGAACTGGAGCTCACCTTAAAAGAGAAAGCACCCACCGTACAGACAAGCTCAGAGCTAACCTCCGTAGATTTAAATGTTCCCACAAAGTGACCCTGATGAGTGCCACCTACTAGGATCTCGTTCAAGAAGAGCTACAGTCTCTTCTTTTACATAAGATGAAGCAAAAATTAGCATGGGCCCAATCATACGTATATATTTTCCAACAAACTGGGCACATTGCTGGCTCGGGCCCCCATGCGGGCCCCAGACCCATACCTATATTTCTCATATTCAGGCCTCCTTTGAGCAGAAATTGACTACCTCTACAGCGACAGCGATACCATAACCTTTACAATCTAGGTCATTCCACTCAGTTGATCTCCCCCGTCTGTGGAGGCTTCAATGATACAATCTTATATAGCAGCTTCAGGTATGCCATCCCTCCCTCAAGAGGTCCAGGAGGAAATTAATGAGTCAATTATGGTGGAAGAGCTAGGGGTGGCTCTGGCTCAGTCCAAGACCAAAAATGCTCTGGGCTCTGACGATGCCTTAAACATCTCAGTGGTGCAATTGGACGCATTTGTCCCTCCTTTCCCTTTCATTGGGCTACTGCATCTGTTCACTGTTTAGGAATCAATATTACCCCTGACCCTGCTACTGTCAGGAATGGACTTGCCAGTAATGGTGGGACTCACCTGCCTTGTGGGCTGCAGTACCAGGGCTGGCCAGCGGGTGCTCCCAGCAATCAGAGACTCAACCCTGCAGCCAGCCAAACACCTGAAGTTGATTATACAGGTGTATTTAAGGGATGGCCAGACCTGCAGTCTCTGCCTTGGTGTGTGTTTTTCCTGGGCCCTGTATCTTGTCCCCTGCATCCCTGTCCCTGTCCCTGTCCCTGTCTCTGTCTGATTCGTTGCTGACCCTGCCTGATCCCGACCTCTGCTGACTTCTCCTGTTTCATCCCTGGCTTGTGACCCCGACCATTCTCTGCCTGACCCCTTGTACCTACCTGCCCAATTGTTATTGACCCGGCCTGCCTGACGACGCTTGCATTGTATGTACTGTTATCTGTGGGTGGTTTGGTTTGGTTCGTTTGCACTGTGTTATGTTTTAGTATTGCACTGCGTTTATGTTTGTATTGTTAGTCTTTAATAAATTATATTGTTTATAACTTATCTGAAGCCTGCGTTTCCCTGCGTCAGTCACATACCTCTGGTCACACCCCCGGAGCCCTGACATTACACCAAGGCTAATCCTGACCAGAAGTGGCTGCACAGGGAAGCCATCTTGGCTTGTTTGCTGGGAAGGATGGATCTTGATGAGGTTGTGTATTTATCTCTGCTAGTGTTTGATGACAGAGTATGCTTATCAAACTCTGAAGGAGTATCCCAGGGATGAACTGCTAGAATGTATACGGATCGCTCATTGCCTAGTAGATCAGGGCACAGAGTTCTCTGAGGTGCAGCCATTGATTCAGGTTTGTGCTGAGTTGGTTTCATCTGGTACCCCCCGAATGCAGGGATGAATTTTTTGCCGCCATTTAGTGCCGACCAGGTCGAGTCCCTGGTATGGTTATTAGAGGATGATGTGGATTACTTTCTGGAGCGTTATTCTGCATGTTCACCACAGATACTAACAGATTGTATAAACGCAGTGCAGTCATTGACCAGACAGGCTTTGTGTAAGCGGAGCTTTGTTCAACCCATACTGCAGACATGGACAGACTTGTTGCACCCAGCCTCAGTCAGCTTACAACATCATTCCTCCACTCAAGGCACTCTTCCTGCATCCCCGACAGCACCCCCAGTGACTGCCCAGTATACTCTAACTACCACATACCAGTCCTCTGCTCCCACTCGCTGCACCTATCCTTTCTTTAACCCTGTAATGAAGTCCTCTGTAGCAACTGATCCCTCCTCTGTTCCATCTTCCAGCTCTTCTCTGTCCTCAGCTGCTCCATTCATTTGCAGACCTGCGTTTACTTGCAGTGCCCCAGTAGTTAAAACCAGAAAAAAACGGAAATTCTTTCCAACCAGTACCATCCTGCCAGTATCCAAACCGGTGAGCCTGCCGTCTGAGAACCTGCCTTCCGTGGTTCAGCCTGGTGCCTCGGCACCCGCACTTCAGCCTGATGCCTGTACCCAGCCTGATGCCTGTACCCAGCCTGATGTCTGTACCCAGCCTGATGAACTGATCCAGCCTGATGATCCTATCACGCCTGATGACCCAGTGCCCGCTGTCGAGCCAGACGATCCGGTACCTGATGACCCAGTGCCCACTGTCATGCCTGGTGACTCGGTGCCCACTGCCTTGCCAGATGACGCGGTGCCCGCTGTCGAGCCAAATGACCTGATGCCTGGTGACCCGATGCCTGCTGTCGGGCCAGACGATCCCATGTCTGACCCAGTGCCCGCAGTCATGCCAGTTGACTCGGAGCCCACTGTCGCGCCTGGTGACTCGGTGCCCACTGCCTTGCCAGATGACTCGGTGCCCGCTGGCGAGCCAAATGACCTGATGCCTGGTGACCCAGTGCCCGCTGTCATACCTGGTGACCCGATGCCTGCTGTCGAGCCAGACAATCCCATGCCTGATGACCCAGTGCCCGCTGTCATGCCTGGTGACCCGATGCCCGCTGTCAGGTCAGATGATCCAATGTCTGACCCAGTGCCCGCGGTCATGCCAGTTGACTCGGAGCCCACTGTCGTGCCTGGTGACTCGGTGCCCACTGCCTTGCCAGATGACGTGGTGCCCGCTGGCGAGCCAAATGACCTGATGCCTGGTGACCCAGTGCCCGCTGTCATGCCTGGTGACCCGATGCCCTCTGTCAAGCCAAACGATCCAACACCAGATGACCCGGTGCCCGCTGTCGATCCAGACGATCCGGTACCTGATGACCCGGTGCCCGCTGTCGTGCCAATTGACTCAGAGCCCACTGTCGTGCCTGGTGACTCGGTGCCCACTGCCTTGCCAGATGACGCGGTGCCCGCTGTCGAGCCAAATGACCTGATGCCTGGTGACCCGATGCCCGCTGTCGAGCCAGACGATCCAATGTCTGACCCAGTGCCCGTGGTCATGCCAGTTGACTCGGAACCCACTGTCGTGCCTGGTGACTCGGTGCCCCACACTGCCTTGCCAGATGACGCGGTGCCCGCTGGCGAGCCAAATGGCCTGATGCCTTGTAACCCGATGCCCGTTGTCGTGCCTGATGGCCCGGTGCCCGCCGCTCCGCCTGGGGGCCCGCCGCTCCGCCTGGGGGCCCGGCGCCCGTCACTCCTCCTGGGGGCCCGGCGCCCGCCACCCCTCCTGAAGGGCCCGGCGCCCGCGCGCCCCTCCTTGGGGCCCGGCGCCCGTCGCTCCGCATGGGGGCCGGCGCCCGCCGCTCCGCCTGGGGGCCGGTGCCCGCCGCCCCCCGCCTGGGGGCCCCGATGCCTGTCGCCCCCGATCCGCCTGGGGGCCCCGATGCCTGTCGCTCCGCCTGGGGGCCTGATGCCTGTTGCCCCTCCTGGGGGCCCGGCGCCCGCCGCTCCGCCCTGGGGGCCCGGCGCCCGCCGCTCCGCCTGGGGGCCCGGCGCCCACCGCCCCTCCTGGGGGCCCGATGCCCGCTGCTCCGCCTGGTGGCCCGGTGCCCGCTCGCTGCTCCGCCTGGTGGCCCGGTGCCTGCTGCTGCTGCTCCGCCTGGTGATCCGGTGTCCAGCTCGATGTGCCTCTGCCCGGAGTCCAGCTCGATGTGCCGCTGCCCGGAGTCCTGCCCGATGTGCCGCTGCCCGGAGTCCTGCCCAATGTGCCGCTGCCCGGAGTCCTGCCCGATGTGCCGCTGCCCAGAGTCCTGCCCGATGTGCCTCTGCCCGGAGTCCAGCCCGATGTGCCTCTGCCCGGAGTCCAGCTCGATGTGCCTCTGTCCGATGTGCCGCTGCCCGGAGTCCAGCCCGATGTGCCACTGCCCGGAGTCCAGCCCGATGTGCCGCTGCCCGAGTCCTGCCCGATGTGCCGCTGCCCGGAGTCCTGCCCGATGTGCCGCTGCCCAGTGTACCGCTGCCGCCAGAGTCCTGCCCGGTGTGCCGCTGCCCGGAGTCCTGCCCGGTGTGCCGCTGCCCGGAGTCCTGCCCGATGTGCCAGTCTTTGATATCCCGCCAGTTACCAGACCCGGGCGGTGGAACATTTTGCCCAGCTAGGACTGTTTGAGTGTCCTGAGGCCGCTCCTTGAGGGGGGGGTACTGTCAGGAATGGACTTGCCAGTAATGGTGGGACTCACCTGCCTTGTGGGCTGCAGTACCAGGGCTGGCCAGCGGGTGCTCCCAGCAATCAGAGACTCAACCCTGCAGCCAGCCAAACACCTGAAGTTGATTATACAGGTGTATTTAAGGGATGGCCAGACCTGCAGTCTCTCTGCCTTGGTATGTGTTTTTCCTGGGCCCTGTATCTTGTCCCTGCATCCCTGTTCCTGTTCCTGTCCCTGTCCCTGTCTCTGTCTGATTCGTTGCTGACCCTGCCTGATCCGGACCTCTGCTGACTTCTCCTGTTTCATCCCTGGCTTGTGACCCCCGACCATTCTCTGCCTGACCCCCCCTGTACCTACCTGCCCGATTGTTATTGACCCGGCCTGCCTGACGACGCTTGCATTGTATGTACTGTTATCTGTGGGTGGTTTGGTTTGGTTCGTTTGCACTGTGTTATGTTTTAGTATTGCACTGCGTTTATGTTTGTATTGTTAGTCTTTAATAAATTATATTGTTTATAACTTATCTGAAGCCTGCGTTTCCCTGCGTCAGTCACATACCTCAGGTCACACCCTGGAGCCCTGACAGCTACTCACTACATGGCTAACTTTGAACCGCTGCTCCTTCGTATGCATTCTGACCTGCTCAGTTGGCATTCCCTCACCTTAGCTTGGTTCAGCCCTTGTAATGTCGTCAAGATGACTATATTTCCCAGGGTCCTCTACGTTTTACAGGCCCTTCCCATTAGGCTTCCCCCTTGTTCTTCAAGTGAGTGAATTTCCTTTTTCTGAAGTTTGTATGGTTTCACCGGAAAGCCTTTCTTCAACTCGTACTTCTCCACCTGTTTAGACGTCAGGATGGGGTTGGTCTCCCTGACATCTGAGCATACTATAGGGCAGCCCATCTCACTACTAGGCTGGTTGGCTGGTATTGTCATGCTAAGGAAAAACATTGGGTAGCAATAGAACTGGAGGATTCTCGTGGCATGGCAAAAATCTGGCCTTCAATAGCCTTGAAAATTCCAAAAGACCTTGCCGACCATCCTACCCTGAGGGAGTACCTTGATGGCCTCAAGTGATGCTTTTTGAAGCCCCTCTATTTCTTCACTACCATCCCCTATGATGCCCATCTTGGGAAATCTGGAATTTAAACCAGGCCTTGACAGTCCACATTTCCAACAGATGTTGCTGGGGGTGGGCGCCTCCATCTATGGGATTTCCTGGGGTCCAACGGCAGGCTCTCCTTTCCTGCTCATGCCAATGTGGACTTATTGTACAGCTTAGTCACTTTCTCGTGGTGCCAGTTCTCCAGGCATTTATCGTCAACTCATGGAGCTGGAAAACATATGTCACAGATGGGAACCGATCTTCCACTGCTTCTCTAATATTTATGCTGCCCTAATCTGACCTTCATTTCTGACTGAACGTCATTCCTGCCTTTCTCTTTAAGTGGGAAACGGATCTCACTATGCATTTCACTGACTCACAAAAGGAGGAAATTCTCTATTTTGCACAGAAGTCGTGCATCGCCACTAAGGTCCAAGAGAGAAGCTATAAGATCCTGACTAGGTGGTACAGGGTGCCCACGACCTTACACCGTATTTTCCTATAAGTGTCAGACCTGTGCTGGCAATGCGGTGCTGATCGGGGCATGATGCTTCATATTTTTTGGGCCTGTCCAAAAATTAGACCATTTTGGCAAGCAGTAGCAAGCATCATTAAACATCTGAGGAATGGTGGCCTGTCTACTGTACCCCACGCACCAATCCATCAAAAAAAAAAAAAAAGCCTCCCTAACTATCCAGCTGTTGAACGCAGCAAAGGCTTGTATCCCTTTGTGTTGGAGATCTGTGAAGCCCCTCATCAGATCTATTTGGAATTCCGAAATCAATGAACTCAGGGACATGGAGGACCTCACAGCTTTATTGCATAACCGAGAAGAGGTTGTTTGGGATACCTGGAGACCATGGCAATATTATGTATATACCGATGCTTGCCTGCAGGAGACCTCACAACCTGGTTGAAACCTCTGAGACTACATACTTGGTCCCGAACAAGAGATAGAGACTGAAACCCTGCTTTTCTGGTCTATCCTTACTTCTCAACACTGTTCTTGTGTTCATCACATTCTTTCTGCATTCTTCTTTTCTCCTCCTTTCTTCATGGGCCAACGGCCCTTCTCCTTTTTTTATCTGCCTTTTCCTAATTCGACCACCTTTTCCCCATCTCTTTTTTCTACTTGTCTTTACCTACCCCCCCCCCCCCCCCCATTCTAACATTTTGTCCTGAGATATGCTTTTTGCAGATTTATGTTGCCCCCCCCCTACCAAGACAGTTGGAATACTTGGTGACATACTGTCTTTAATGGCTTTTTTTGGCCCTCGAAGTCCCTTATGTGACCCTGGTATTTTTTACCCTCATTTGCTGTATACAGTTGCATATCTATTTTTATGTTTCTAGGAGTTTGCCAGAACGATATCTGTCGCATTCCATTTTTGTGTTGGCTGTTAACCAATCTAAGGCCTGTTCTATGCTCATATGCATATTTTTTTAAGTGGACTATCTAGTCACAACTATTGATATGTGACTGTCTTTACATTTTATGATTCCTTACTCTTACATATAATGTATGATGCAACTCTTGATAGATAAATAAAGGAATTGCAAAAAAAAAAAGAGTGAAAACAACTTTTTTTAACAGATTTATCACTTATAAGTGATTGGGTTTAGAAATTATTTAAACCCCACAGACTCTACTTTCATTATAAACATTAATATAAAAAAAAATTGCTACACAAACCATACTGTATTGTATGGTTACTATATTAAAAAAAAAAAAAAAAAAAACTATAATCCTGCCAATTTATGACCTGTCCTCAGGAAGGATATGCTGGAACCAGAAAGAGTTCAGAGAAGGGCAACAAAACTAGTAGGTGGACTAGAGGACCTCAGTTATGAGGAATGACTACAAACATCAAACGTATTCTTCTTAGAAACGAGACGCTTAAGAGGAGATATGAAAGCAATATACAGATATCTTAATGGTGATTCTAGCATAAGGAATAAACTATTCAGTTTCATGGAGTGTAAGGAGACGCATGTCAACTCAATGAAACTGGAGGAGAAGCGGTTTAACCGTAAACTGCGCAGGGGGGGGGTTTCACTGTCAGGGCGCTAAGGATGTTGAACTCCCTTCCACATTCGGTGGTGTCAGCTGGAAGTATTGATAGCCTCAAAAAACTCTTGGATGGGCATCCTAGTGAACACAGTACACAGGAATATGGGGTATGATTTTTTCACATTAACACACACCCACACAGGTTGAACTGGATGGACTGGTGTTTTTATTCAAACTTACCAACTATGTAACAGTAATCTTTGCATTTCCTAAAACTGTCAAAACATTCAAAGCAACTGTGAGGCTTTCTATACATAATTTTTCATAACATTTTTGTTGAAAGTTTTTAACATAGTACAGAAAAAAGGGAATATACAACTCGTATAAGTGAGTACATATAAACATTATAAAAACAGTAAACAGTGCCTTAACCATCTGGGCTGTTCAGGCCCAGTAAATGGCATACCAGTGCAAGGAAGAAAACTATTGACAGTGATGAAGAACCAGCAGGGTGCAACCTAGACCCAATACCATTGGAAGGCTGCTGAGAATTTTAAAGTTTACTGTTCTGTACATTTTTAGTATATGGCATGCTCCCTGTAATTTTTAAGTTTACTGTTCTGTACATTTTTAGTATATGGCATGCTCCCTGTAATTTTTAAGTTTACTGTTCTGTACATTTTTAGTATGTGGCATGCTCCCTGTAAAAAAATTATTGTTTTAAGACTGGATCACTAATTTTCTCAGAAGTTTGCAATAAGATACAAATACATTTTTAGACATCCTTGTAATAGGAATTTACATTTCTCAGAGATACTTAAAAAGGCTTTCTACTTGAAGAATGTAGATCCTTCAGCTTTCCACATTAGAACACTGAGATTTGCTCAGATGGTTGTAATGAAGACTGATCCTCCCATTCAGAAATCAGTCTGGCAAGGACACAGTGATACAAACAGATTTTTCTGTAAAATGGCAACAGGTAGGAATCTGCATCCACATTTAATAAATTCCTTGAATGTAAATTAATCAGAGGGAGTTACACTTTACCTCTTACACAATTCAAATATACAGCACACTGGGGTAGATTTACTAAAATTGGTGTACTCAGAATTGGTGCAGCTGTGCATCAGTTTCTAGCTTCAGCTTGTTCAATTAGGCTTTGGCAATAAAACCTGGCAGTCAATTGGCTTCTATGCAGAGTTGCAGCAGATTTAGCATTCTCCAGTTTTAGTAAATAACCCCCCTATGTCAGCCTTACTGCCTTTTACAGATTCAAGAAGGGGCAAGTTCTCCAAAACTTGAGCTGTATACGCTAATTTTGTTCCACTTAAGAGTATACTTTTCCAGCATCTGTTGCTACTTTCTTGCATGTTATGCTGACTCCTTGGCTTCAATATCCTGCATCATTGATCCACAACACGTGTGAAGATCAGAAAGTTCAGAATAAAGTCAAAAGTCCCCATTTATGTAATGTCTTGCAGGTTTCCAGGCCTTAGATGTGGAGGTATCAGATTTCTGAACAAATTTTCTGCAAAAACAGAAAGGACTGCTGAACATGCCAGAAAACCTGTGGATTAAACTTCCCGGGCAATACACTTAACTTTCATTGTTATCACATTTACCAGTTATTTATACTACAAAATACTACCTTCCTACATGATAGAGATGAGAATAGGGGTAGAGGTTTGCAATTCAAATCAGGAGAGGAGAGAGGTGACAATATATAGTATGGTGGGTGAGTGTTGTCACCCTAGGACAGGATGCGTGTTACTGGCAGGATGCCCAGGATCAAAAAATAAAGAGAAAAAAAGCTTGGGAACAACTAAGTCAGCCATTACATATGAAGACTTATATGCTGTAACACATCACATTTTTAGAGGTTTAGATACGTTAAAAAAAGAATAAAAAGTATCCAATGGTACAAAAACATATCACCTACATATATGTAGTACTTTCATAAAAAAAAAGACCCCTAACTCTGTTGGGGGAATTCAGTAAAGAACTACCAACAGTTTTCTGGTGCAATGGACCTTAACAATGATCTGCACCAAATTCAAAAATCCCCTACAACCCACTTCAGTAACTATACCGATTCAGATTAGGGTAGTTCTTAATAGCACAACTTTTAGAAAGCGGTGCTAATAATGCACCAAATTAAAAAATCATTGCCTCCAGTTCATAGAGAATGAAGCTAAAGGTAATCAAGACCTACGCTAACTTGGCATACAGAGGCAGGTAGGGTGCCCATCCATACAGACACTCCGGCCTCTGCCGCCCACAACAACAATTGTCATGTGGTGATGCCTTGGAATTCTAAAGAGCGACTTAGACACTCATTATGGAATTCCACTGCGTATGTATTTGTATAATCCCAATGTACGGGGACCAACAAACATTCTGCCATTCCTTCAGTAAAGAGAACAAAAAGCTCCCATACTCATTGCTCATATTCTTGTAATTCTCATAACATGTAGAACTGGAAAATACCAAAATTACAATAATCAAAAAACTTAAACTTTTAGGATAAAATGCATCAAATGTGTTAAGCTATAAAATGCATTTGCTTAAATAATTAATAATTACCACACAAAAAAATTGAAGATTAGAATTACAATGATTCTGCAGTTCATTTCACCTCTGCTGAGCACATAAAGAGTTTGTGTGAGTGGTCTTCATGGTTGAAGAGGCGGGAAGGAGGGGCATTTCCGTTGGTGAAAGAAAAGTACACTTAAAAGACGATTCATACCGTAGCAATACACAGCAGATCAAGAGACAGAGAAATGAAACTTATCACCTTTTTCTTTTTGTTATACGGTAGGAAACATATTTTTATCAATTTGAGAAAATGAATATTTGATTTGCTGTATTATTGAATAATTTATTGACGCTTAAGTAATTTTTAGTTAATAGCAGTTTTACACCATGTTTGTAAGCTTTGCTTATTTTAAAATGATTGCAAAATTTTAATTTCAACACTGCGCAACTAGTCCACCATTAATACCCCAGTGTTAGTGATTTGCTCTAATTAATACATAATATATAATTAATTATATAATAAATAAATTATAGACAATGCTTAACTACACCAAGTGAACATGGGGCTGATTTACTAAAGAAGTGAAACATATTCGCTTTGCAAGGAAATGTTCTTTTTAAACTGTCATTTTCAGTTCAATAACATACTTTAAAATTTTAATGGTCATTGTGAACTCGTTGCTACAGAATTTGCAGAATTTTATCTAGTTGAAACTTAACTGAATCTATCCCTTTGACACATGTAACAGCAAAGTCAGATATTGGCAACCTTCATTTTTGTTTTACACTGTAACTTTATTTAATTTAATTCCAACAGGATATAATCCAGTATGGAGTTACAGTGTATGTCAAAGCAAAGTAAAAAACAAAACCTATATAGTACATCTTTGCAATACATACACATTTCCCCGTGTTATCCTTTTAAAGACCCTGCAAGAACAAAAAAATATCTGTTGATACCTGTTTAGAAATGTGCCAAATGTAATCCCGCAAAAATGGGAAGGCTTATTATGCTTACATCTTTAATCTTCTTAAATAATAAAAAAAATAAACTTAGAATCACCTGAAAATGTTTTAGTATGATGACACACACACAAAAAAAAAAAAAAAGATTTTATGTGTGGTGCAAATTTTTCTTGTTAATGGATTACTACTTTTTAAAAAATGGTACGGTATACTTTGGAAAATGCACAGGAGCACCACTTATCATGAAAATGTATTGAATATTTTAGTTTTTTTTATTTGGTGAAATCAGAGCCTGTTATTATAAAGAAGTTTTGCTGGAATGGTCTACAAGAAACACTTCCAGTGGTCAGGTAGGGTAGTAGGGTAAACCAGAACCCCCAAGTAACTGTTTAAAGTGGATTTCAGGCCATATGCTATAGAATTTGCACATTTCTGTTTTGCCGATACTGTACTGAATCTGCCCATTTGATTAGTTTAATGAGGTCAGATACTGGAAACCTGCATTTATATATATAAAAGTTATTTTTTAATTTAAATTAACTCCAAAGGGGAAGTTATCCAGTATTATAAAAATATATGTACAGTACATATCAGCAATGCTGCACATTTGCCAGCGTTTTTTTTTTTGTTTAACCGCTTGCGTACAGGGCACTTATACCCCCTTCCTGCCCAGGCCAATTTCCAGCTCTCAGAACTGTCACACTTTGAATAACAATTGCACGGTCATGCAACACTGTACCCATGTGAAATTTTTATAATTTTTTTGTGACAGATAGAGCTTTATTTTGGTGGTATTTAATCACCTCCGGGTTTTTTATTGTTTCTTAAACAAACCAAAAACTGCTGAAATTTTTTTTTTTTTTAAATATTTTTTCTTAGTTTTTGTTGTAAAATTTTGTAAATAATTGATTTTTCTCCTTCACTAATATGCGCTAATGAGGCTCTATATCTATTGCAGTAGGTCATATTTTTTTTTTGTGGGGCTGGACACTCCTGGGAAGGTTCACCATTGTTCCAAATTTTCTCCATTTGTGGATAATGGCTCTCACCAGGGTTTGCTGGAGTCCCAAAGCCTTAGAAATGGCTTTGCAAACTTTCCCAGACTAATACATGTCAATTACTTTGTTTCTCATCTGTTCTTGAATTTATTTAGCTTTTTGAGATCTTTTAGCATGCTTCACTTTGTTAGACATCTTTTATTCTAGATGCTTTTTTTATAGCACTGTATACAGTGTATTGTTATTCATATTTATTTATATATTTTTGCAGTGACTGGAGCTCAGATTGTCCTGTTTCAGCCTCATAAGACTGTGTCAGTTGACATAGGTGACACTGCAGTTATAAGATGTGTTGCCAGTGTCGATTTAGAATCTGGGAGTAGAATTCACTGGTACCGAGAGACCTGGGCACCAGGAAATAGGTATATTCTTGCCCTATCCTGTTTAAATGATAAGAATGATACTTATGAATGTAAAACTGATCATTATGAAACAAGGCTGAAGATACACAAAGCAAAGCCAGAAGATTATGGAGTCTACTACTGCATATACAGGACGCATTTTTCCCGAACCTTTGCAAATGGAACATTTCTGATTGTGAAAGGTAAGGTTTTCAACGTCAATACAGTATTTTGTATAAGTTGGCTGCTGAAAGGTTAACTATGCAGGGAACACAACACTGAGTTTGGATTTTTAACACATCCCACATTTGAATCTCCTCTGTTATTTGGTTTGGACTTGTGATTATTAATGTACGAAGAGCAGAAGAAAGAAAATACAGGAGGGGGTTTCTGATAAGCACTAACTTCTAGCAATAATTAAAATAAATAAGAATTAAAAAAGAGGCTTGGTAGCATCAAAAAATTACAATACCCATGAAGTGCCTCTGTCTAGAATGCCCCATCTTTGTATTCATTTTGCCTCACTTACAAAATGGAGCACTTGTAATTCTACATTTCTTCGCATCACATGAGAAGCTCTAGGAGTTCTACAATGTCTACTGAGAAGCACACAACCTAGATGTTATGATAAAGTGGTCTATAACTTCAAAGATTTTTAGGATAGGCCAGCAATAGGAACCTCAATTTTTATCTCATACCGAGTGTACTGTTAAAACCAGAAAGGGGCATAGCAGATTACAGATTTTGCAAGGTTGGGTTACATTATATTAATTTTGATGGCCTTCTGGGGAGAGAAGTCTCCCTGTCAGCTTTCCTTCCACTACAACTAGATATCTGTGGAGACTAGACATTTCAAAGTTCTATGCCTAGGCATATTCTGCTCATCCACAATAACCTCTGAAAAAGCACACCATTTAATTTCTACTACATACAAAACTAAATAACGCTCTAAACCCGAGTCAATTACATTAAACCCCTCAATTATGAACCCCATTTCCTGGTTCTCCCTCAAACTTCTCTTTTAAGACATCTATAGATCTAAAGATAGTACATATCCTACAGTTTACGGACCTTATGTTTTAAGGTATTCTTACTAAAAACTGAAGTTATTTTCTCAGCTAACATTAAAGAGGAACTAAATCCAATCGATTTAACTGTTTCCCAAAACAAAAAATTAACAAGAACTGTCACATTTGCTTTTTGCCCTCAACCGAACTGTCAAGCCATAAATGGCTGATGTCATAACTGATCACATGTGCAGCACCATGGCAACTGCAGATCAAACAAAAGCTAAGATGGTAGCCTCCTTGACTGTCAAGGATAGAAGGGTTTAGTTCTGCTTTAAGATTATAGGCTTTATGCTTTAACCTGTTCTTACTAAGAAATTAAGTTATTCCTCCCAACTAACCATAAGATTTAAACCTTCAGAGCAAGCCATTTTCTCAATAAGAATTGGTGCCTGAGGAGATGTATTTCTGATTCCTGATTCGTTGTATGAGCAAGTTGATATATAAGGCTTTAGATCTCGTATACTGTAGCCCTCTCAATTAACGTGATGGCTGTTAGATTTTGCCGAAGCTTTTTCTGACCCCTCAATCTGCCCAGCTCCTCAAAGCTTTGACATTTGTGTTTCATTTGGATTATATTGCTCATGTTATATTTTCTCTATTCATCACTTGCAGACGTTCCCCAACCCAAAATCCCTGTCCATCTCCTGGTTCAATCTCAATATTCTTCTTCCAACACTGCCATCCAGCTTGTTTGTACAGTGAGAGTGACTTCTCATCTAGTTCTTATCAGCTGGAACTTCTCTGGTACATATCACAAAGGCAAAATGATCTCTACAAGGGAACCTGGTGGTGCCTGGACTTTCCAAAACCTACTCTCCATTCCTAAAGCCTCCTTGGACTATGTGAATCGGGTGACCTGTGAAGTTTGGTTTAGCTCTTCTCCAGTCCAGGTCCATTGGACCATACCAGAAAGTAGTAAGTATTTTTTGTTGTAATTATTTATGAGATCAAACAAACAATTGTGCAGTAGGACAGGTATCTGTATGGATCCAGCTGAATTAACCACTTGCCTTCCAGAAATTTTACCCCCTTCATGACCAGGGCATTTTTTGCTATATGACACAGCACTACTTTAACTGACATTTGCTTGGATGTACAACACTGTACTCAAATAAAATTTATATAATTTTTTTCACAAAAATACAGCTCTCTTTTGGAGGTATTTAATCACCACTAACCAAAATTTTTTTTTACTTTTTGCTATAAAACATATCCCATAAAAATACAATTTCCTCATTAATTTAGGTCAAAATGCATTCTGCTACATGTCTTTGGTATTAATTAGTTTGCATGAAAATGATAGCATCTATGGATGATGGTATATATAGCGGATTTTTTTTTAATAATAGTAATGGAGGTGATCAATGTCTTATAGCGGGTCTGAGATAGTACAGCGGGCAATCTGATACCGGCTGACACTGCCATCACCAGTGACACTAATACAGTGATCAGCAGTAATAAAAAATGTGACTGTACTAATAGCACTGGGTAGGAAGGGGTTGACATGTAGGGCAATTAAAGGGTTAACTGTGTGCCTAGGGAGTGTTATTGTGTGTACTGGGTGCTGCTTTACTATGGGATGTGCTGGTTTTTATTCCTTGTGTTGCAGGTAGATAAAGACAGGAACATCCCCACTTAACAAATGTAATCCGAAGCTAAATACATTTTTGCACATGCACATCTCTATTATATTCCTCTACTCTCCAGGTGTAATAAGAATAATAGAATAATAGAATGAGGCAATATATTTGTGTAGGTTATGCCTTCAAAGTCAGTTTATTTTTATTATCCAAAATATATTTAATAACTGAAATTTGCACTAGTAAATAACAGCCAATGGAAACATTTGGTTATTTGGCATAATCACTCATCATCATATAGTATCTTAAGGCAAACATTTTTTATTGGATAGAATGGGATGGTCAGAAGGTCTCTAGTGAAGTTTTTTTTATTATTGTATGCCTAGTAAAGGCATCTTTGTCCCCAGGACAGAAAATGAAAGGAAATCTCCCTAGTGGGGATGCGGCCAGCATTAATAACCGCAAAGTGTACAGGATTTCAAGTCTTAAAGTAGAACTATAGACAAAACTTTTTTTTTTTCATTTTGGATAGAGTAAGGGAGGGTTATAACCCCTGTCAGATCTTTTTTACATCATCTGTGTCCCATTGTGGAGATTTCCTTTCACTTGTTGTCTCATAGCCAAACAAGAAATAAAGGAAGTCCTTGGGGCCCCTCAGGCCACCAGAAGCAGTGTCCCCATTGGAAGATTTTCTCTATTACTTTTTTGGGGACACCACAAGATTTGGGATTTTCTTTTACTTGTAATGATAATGGTAAACAGGACAACTAGAGAGGGTGAATTTCTTTAGTGGAGGCAAAGACAAATAAAAACTGACAAGCCTCCAAATCCCTCTCCACTCCACCCAGAACAAAAAAAAAGTTTTGCCTTTAGATTTACTTTAACACCAGCAAGAGGGACAAAGACTGTATCCAAAGTCATGAAGAAAGCCAAGGAAACACTAGTCTGACTATGAAGAATGTTTACTGAGGTTGTTGAGAGATCAGATGCATTTTTGGGATCTGTGTCCCTTTACAGACTGGTGATTGGATAGTCCTGGAGTTAGAAAGAAACAGGTGGAAGGCAAGATCCCATTGGGTAACAAATAAAAGAGTAAAAACAGTTTAACTTGTGTGTTAACTTCTAGTGTAAACTAACAAATAAGGACATTATTTTCTCATTTAAGAAAACAAAATACAAAAAACAAAAAAGTATGTAACATGCTCAGCATTTTAGAGTTACATTGAATACAACAGGAAATGCAAGAGTACAAAAGGTAGCTAAATAAAATAAAAAAATAATAAACTAATAAAACATGAAAAAAACCTCTCAATAATAAAAAAAAGTAAGAACAGAACATGTAGGCCCCCTAAAAGATGAACATGGAAAATTGACCAGAAGTGAAAGGGAAAAAGCAGATGTACAGTATTCAATATATGTTTCTCTTCAGTGTATTCAAATATATGTGTTTAAAAGACAAAGAGATTATATTAAAACCAATGTGCTAAACGTACCCTAATAGTTCACAGAAAATAAGGTTCAAAACAGACTAGAAACGTTCAATGTGAATAAATCACCATTATGAGATGGCTTACACCTGCCAGTCCCCTGAGAGCTTAGCTGTGGTATAGCCACATTGCGATTCCAAATTTTTAAAGATGCCTTACTGACTAGAATGGGATAAAATGATTAGCGTAGAGCAAATGTATGCTAGGAAACTACAGACCAGTCAGTCTAACATCAATAGTTTGTAAAGCATTTGGGGAAATGGTAAGGGACTATATTCAAGAATTTGTCAGACCAACCTATTAACATTCTATGAGAAAATGAGTATTAATTTAGAAAGAGGAGGTTCAGTGGGTGTAGTATATCAAATGAAGGTCTATTGGTCCAGAAAGTATTGGTGAATGCCACATTCTCTAAATCATCTAAGCTTGTGAGCAGTGTGCCCCAGGTTCTGCCTTGAGGTCAATGCTGTTTAGCTTGTTTATACTGTAAATGATAACGAGTTTAGAAACAAAGGTTCAATTTAAGTGTTTGCTGACGTTACCAAATTATGCAGGGAAATGAACTCGCTACAGAATATAGGAACATTACAGGAGGGATAAGGTTCAATATTAAAACATGTAAAGTTAAGTACCTGAGTGCTAAAAATATGCATGCAAAATACACAGTAGGAGGGGCTCCTCTTGGGGAATTGGTAATGGAAGAAGATTTAGAGGTCCTTGTAGATCACACACTTGACAGCAACAAGAAAGGGCAGGCTGCAGGTAACAAAGTCAGCAGATTACTCACATGCACTAAAAAAATATTTTTCAAGAGATGCATTGTGGCGGAATCTTTCCACCCGGGCTTCCTCTTGCGGAGCGATGCGGCGTAGTCTCAGCCAATGGTGCCCTTTTCCAGCAAGTCTTCTAGCGCTCTGCCAAGGCGGGTATTAAAGTTCAAAGACAATCCTTCTCCGATATCCCAAACCACGAGTCGGAACTTTGTGTAGGGTGAATGAATGCATCGCTTTATTGAACACAACTCAACTTATACAGTACATGCTGGCAGAGCCCTGCCCCCTCCACCCCCACCAGACAGTTTGGCACCTGGTTCCCCACCCACACCCAAAACTCTACAGTACAATACAGCAGTAATCAGCACAGTATGAATTGTGGATAAGTGAAAGGTTACAAGTCCCCATTACCCAAGCAAACTGCAGAATGCCTGTCTACATAACAGCTACTAAACATATACAGTTTAAAAAATGGTAGAACAGGAAGGCCACTTTACAAGGGGATAAAACCGGAATGGAAAGGGCAAACTTTTACCACAAAGGGACGGTTCTTCACATACTGTACATCAATAACTCCACCCTTTCACAAAACACTGGTTTGGCATCATCTCAACTAAGCAGCTCAGTTTTGTTCACTAATCCACAAGACAAATATTCCTGAAGGTAAAACAGTAAAGAGAAAGGCAACAAAATTAAAAATGAGGCTGGACCATGAGGAACAGTTACAAAAATGGCACTTATTCCCCCGACAGAAGAGGTGCTTAAGAGGGAATGTGATCATAAGGTGCACATTTATCAATGGTGACTCTAGTAATGGCAATGAACGGTTTAATCTAAAAAGGTCTCTGAAGAAGACATATGGCCATAATTTGAGATTAGATGAAAGTAGGTTTAATCTTAAACTGCGTCTTCACATTTAGAGCAGGGAAAATGTGATCTCCCTTTCTCAGATAGTGGTATCTACCGAGAGTTTGATAAAAATATACAGGGGTTTGGGAATTCTTGTAGGCTCAAACTCACAAACACACACACACATACATACTCTATATACACACACACACTGAGGTGGATGGACCTGTATCTTTTTTAAGCCTCATTAGCTATTAAACGTTTGGAGCACAGGAAAAGCAATCCCAAAAACCTGACAAGGGTTTAATTTAACTTTTCACTACTCTATCCAGAACTAAAAGAAAAAAAAAAGTGTTTAGGCTTGAGTTATGCTTTAGTGTGTATGGTATGGGTCTTTTGTTTGACATTTTGCATGTTTTGTTCTTTATGTCTTGATGCTTTCAGTTTATTCTTGTTTTGTGTGTAGTAATATTTTTATCATCTTACAGACAAAACAAAAAAAGAATTTATCCCTGAGTGCCAAAGTCCTCTGGGTCTTGCTCTGTCTGTGTGTCTTCTTTTGCTATTGACTCTGGTAGTTCATCTCTTTTGGACATACAAGCAAAAAGGTAATGTGCCAAGATTCCAGAAATAATTCAGCAAAAGCTCACATTATGATCATAGACATCATTTCTACAATTTCACAATTTTGAAGAATAGAGATAAGTCATTTCAATTGTTGGATTCAAAATTGGAAACTAATCTGTTTCCCTATGAGCCCAGGGTTCACCTGGAAAAAGGGATTTGCTTAACCAGTGAACCTGATTCCCAGTTCACGCAGCCTGCCAAATATTCAGTGGGTCCCCCTTTCCCCAAGTAGAGAAGCTCATACTCCATGGAAAAGGCGTCCCTTGTGACATCATTGCTCTTATATGGAAGTACTATACTTCCTTAAAAAAGGTTGTACCTAGTAGACATGTGCATTTCATTACAAATCAATTTGCCAACGAATTTGAAAAAGTTATAATGAAAATCCAAATGCATTAATTTCATTGAGATGATGTCACAAAATACGATAGTAGTTCAGGCCCTTGGGGAAATGGACTCAATTATCTAATCTGTTCGATAATTAATATTCGAGTAAATTTGTGATTTATATTGAATTTGTAATAGTCACAGACAGTCTTGTTCAGTTCCACAATCTAATGCATTTCTTAGGTTTGAAAAATTTGGGGCCATCAAATTTTGCATATTTATTCAGTTGCATCTGAAAATATTGAATAGTTTTGATATATGAATAACAAAATACAGAAACTGAAAAATAATATATATACTATATTGTCAAAAGTATTGGGACACCCCTCCAAATCCCCTCCATGGCCACAGGTGTATAAAAATCAAGCCCCTAGGCATGCAGACTGCTTCTACAAACATTTGTGAAAGCATGGGTTGCTTTCAGGAGCTCAGTGAATTCAAGTGTGGTACCGTGATAGGTTGCCACCTGTGCAATAAGTCCATCCATGACATTTCCTTGCTACTAAATATTACACGGTCAACAGTTAGTGGTATTATAACAAAGTGGAAGCAACAGCAACTGAGCCACAAAAGTGGCAGGCCGTGTAAAATGACAGCAGGGTCACAGTGCACAGAAGTCGCCCACTGTCTGCTGAGTCAATAGCTAAAGTCCTCCTAACTTTATGTGGCCTTCAATTTAGCACAACAACACTGCGTAGAGAGCTTCATGAAATGGGTTTCCATGGTCGAGCAGCTGCATCCAAGCCTTACATCACCAAGTGCAATATAAAGCGTTGGATGCCGTGGTGTAAAGCATGTCACCATTGGACTCTAGAGCAGTGAAGACGTGTTCTCTGGAGTGATGCATCATGCTTCTCTGTCTGGTAATCCAATAGATATGTCTGGGTTTGGCGATTGCCAGGAGAACGATACTTGCCTGCCTGCATTGTGTGAAGTTTGGTGGAGGGCTGATTATGGTGTGAGGTTGCTTTTCAGGGGTTGATCTTGGCCCCTTAGTTCCAGTGAAGGGAACCCTTAGGGCATCAGCATACCAAGATATTTTGGATAATTTCATGCTCTCGACTTTGTGGGAACAGTTTGGGGATGAGCCCTTCCTGTTCCAACCTGACTGTGCACCAGTGCACAAAGCAAGATCCATAAAGACATGGATGAGCGAGTTTGGGGTGGAGGAACTTGACTGGCCTGCACAGAGTCCTGACCTCAACCCCATAGAACACCTTTGGGATGAATTAGAGTGGAAACTGCAAAGCAGGCCTTCTCGTCCGACATCAGTGCCTGACCTCACAAATGCGCTTCTTGAAGAATGGATATACATTTGCATAGACACACTCCTAAACCTCCTCAACATTAAACCCTCAGACTAAGACTGGGATGCCATTAAAGTCCAAGTGTGTGTAAAGGCAGGCGTCCCCATACTTTTGGTAATATAGTGTGTGTGTATATATATACAGTATATATATATATATATATACACACACACACACACATACATACTGTGAAAACTAGCATCACGGGTAGAGCTTTTACAGCACACAGCCACTCGCTTTTTTTCTTTTTTAAGGGCCTTTTAGCCCCAATTTTATTTAAAGGAAAGTTCCATACAATATGTTTCCCGTGCAGGGGTATCCACCATCAATGAAAATGAAACAAATATTCAGCCTTTTGGCTTTCTCAGGTATACAGCCCCTTGCTGCTCTGGCTCCCACCTCTCCTAGGTGGAGCCCTCCTGACTCCTGGGCAATGACCTCCTGTCTGCTGGGGTGGAGCCCAGAACCCTAGTCAGGTTATTATTTAAAGCCCTGCACACACCTGTACAATTAATGTGCTGGGGTTAAGAAAACATGGATCCAGGAAATCTCCAGGCTAAAGATCCCAAACCGGACTTTATGAACAAATGAGGAAACTGAAAAGCTAGTTTCCTCTGCATTAAATAAACCCTCTGGAGCCCCTCAACCTGTTTAGTTGAGAATCCTGGGATATAACCTTGATTTTCACAGTAACAGTGCCCAGAACTGCCACAACACACACACACACACACATACTGTATACATACACACACAGTGGGGAAAATAATTATTTGATACCCTGCAGATTGAAATGAAGGGTCTGTATTTTTTATCATAGGTGTATTTTAAATGATAGAGACAGAATATCAACCAAACATCCAGAAAAAAAAGTTGCATGATACAAATGTTATAAACTGAGTTGCAGTTCAGTAAAATAATATTTGATCCCCAAGCAAAACATGACTTTGTACTTGGTGGAGAAACCCTTGTTGGCTTTTCTGTAGTTGGTTACCAGGTTTGCACACATCTCAGGAGGGATTTTGGTCCACTCTTAAATTTTCTGTAAATCCTTAAGGTTTCTTGGCTGTCGCCTGGCAACTCAAAGTTTTAGCTCCCTCCATAAATTCACTGGCCTTCACAGCAAGGAGCATATGGAAGGATGATGCATGTCAAACAACAAAAGAGAAAAATTCCCAGCTCAGCTTGCCAACCAGCCTGCAAACAAACCAAATTAACCTGTCTAATATGTGTTAAAAAACAAGGGTTTAGTTAGCACTTCCATGTGCTCCTTGCTGTGAAGGCCAGTTATAGACTGGGGCAGTGACCATTTTTTGTACTGGTAAATCGTTGGTGGGGGCCACACTGGACACCTTAGCTGCCATTGTGCTACATGTTGGGTGTCCAGTACTCTCTTGTACCTTTAAGGAGGGGTGGGCTCCTCAGGTCCACCTGCTCTTGGTCTTTCCATTAAATGCATGTGCCTCTACTATGTGGGCTCTCAAAATTTGTAGAGTTAGGAACTACAGAAAATTGGGGTGCCGTGACGAGGCTCTGTAGCTTACACATGTATTTGAAAATGTCTGCTAACTTAACCCCTGTTTTTAACGCATACTGTTAGATTAATTCTGCTTGTTTGCAGGCTGGTTGGCAAGCTGAGCTGGGAATTTTTCTCTTTTGTTGTTTGACATGCGTTGCCCTTCCATGTGCTTCTTGCTGAGTCGACTCATCCAACCAAGTTGCACCTATAACTATGGGGAGCCCAGGATGACCACACACTTCTAAAAGTAGACAGTCTTTATTGTTCTTTCAAAGCCAGGCAAACAAGACAGCTTTCTTCAGCAATGTAAACACAAAGTCCATCATTCTGGTATACTGATAATTATAAAATGGCTCACCATTAGTATATCAGTCCTACACCAGAGTTTAAAGTTCCCATCTGCTTCAGGATACAGGAAATGCCACAGGAGTTCAGCAGACAATGTCTCAGTCGCAAGACAGTCCACAATTTATCACATAGCTGTGTAATGCTTCATGCCATCTCACAGACAGGTACTGACTCTCCTGCAGGCAGGTTAATTCTTTCAGGATCAAAGTCCCTGTATTTAGGGTTGGAAGTTCTTTCCAACCCAAAGTCTCTCCGGCTTCTGAATTCCAGATCCCATATAAGGACTTAAAACTTCTGGGCAAACTGTAAGCCAATGTATCCCTTTCGAACTGGAAACCCCTCACCCTGCATGGGTGAGAAATCCTGAGTAGTTCAAGACTGCATTCAAACACTCCCCCTTAAAGGAACCATAATCCAAACAGTGGGGGACACATACTGTATCTCCCATCCAGGACCTATTCCTGCATCCTGTACAGTGGCCAGTCACTTTAAGATCTAGCTTTGATACACAAAAAACATCACCACTAGGCCAGTTTTACACATTTTCATTATTTTAGTAAACGCTATAAAATATTCTACATGCTTCTGTTCAAATGAGCAGATGGTTTGCAAGTATCATGTGAAAGAGGAAACTCTTAGTTCAAGACAATGCTGGGGAAGCCTGCAACTCACTCCCAAGTTCTGTACAGGCTTCTTGAAAAAAACTTAGTTTTATATAAATCCTAGAATATTTAATTACAGAATTTGAAACATCAGAATGCTTGTGGTTGTGACCATTACTAATCATAACAGGACAACATTCTTGCTGGGTTTAAGACTTTTATACTTTTTTCATGGAAAAGTAACCAAAGCGCAATTTTGTATTTCAGATAAAAATGTTCAAGAGGCCGAGGGAGAGGATAGAGAGACTTCAGTAAGATCTTATTTGCATGTAAATACATTGTTACATTACTAACCAATTGAATGTCACTGTTTTATGCTAAAATGCTAGAGCCAGTGTAAAACATGGCAAGTTGGTAAAAAGGGAGTCAGGAACCAATCCATGCATGACTTGAAATCACCAATTTATTATACATTTGCAACACTTTTACTTACAAAAAAATCACATCTTAGGCCAGACAACGGCATGTTTTTGGCAAACTTGTCACAAACCAGTAAACAATCCTGCCCTGTACTAGGTAGCCTCCATTGATTATATATATTGTCAGTGTCACTTCAATCCCAGCATCTTTAACAAGTTTGTGCTGAACACTGCGCTGGACTGACTGGATCAGTCATTGGTTGTAGGTGGGTGGTTGCGTGGGTGGGTAGGGAGATGTCCCTTCAGTCAGTTGGACCGAATGGTGGATACTGGCGGTAAACCCTCTTAAGGTTTGGGGTGCTGCCTTTCTGGTATGGCCTTGAGGTCGTTTCCACACATATACTTGGAATAATAGAAAAGAAGGAGCGCCCAATGTCCAAAGGAATGCCTCTTAATCAACCATCAAAGTGCATTCTTTTGGACATTGGGCGCTCCCTTTCTTTTCTATGATTCCAAGCATCTTTAACAAGTCACCGGTAATTAACAACAAGACCCAGTAATGTTCATAGGTGCACACTCTTTATTATGCCCCACATCTAGTAGCACAAGACTTTGTGATTGGCTGTTAAGGCCCTGGGACTGTATTGTGAGGAGGCAGAAGGAGTGCCATATTCTGCCCATAACTGGAAGTTTCTGCTTGTAGGTTAAAGTGATTGGAGCAGGAATGTTTAGGCACCAGAGAGTGCTTTAGTACACGTTAGGTGGTTAGATTTGGCTTTCCACTGCTAGTGGTTTCCCTCAACTATTGTAACATAAGGTTACATTTGTAAAACAAAACAGGTTAATATTGAATGCCACATTTTATAAGCAAACTGGTTCAGACCACCCATTCTGCAGTAAAAAATTCAACTTCGAGCAATTAAAAAAATTGGATCGAGCAGTTAAGGGAAAGAACACACAAGCTCTGCCCCGAAAAAGTCCAGCCATTGGTAATATAACGAGAACAGTTTGCGTGACATCAATGCATCTTGACTTAACATTCCTCTGCAGAAACTATTTAGATGATTCATAAGGCTTTCAGGAACGATGCAATAAGTATAGCGCAAAAAAAAAAAAAAACCACTTCAAAGATAGTCGAGAATCTGATGAAAGTGAATCCCATTCTGGAAGCAGAACACCTGAAGATGTTGAACACGTATTGGCTGCAATCAACAAAGATTGGTGAATGACAGTTTGAGAAATAGAAGCTTGTAGGTAGGTGCAGTCTATTCTCCCCACTGTAGGTAGTGTTTGAATAAAGCAACAATACAGCAGGGGAAGGAAGTTGTAGGGAACTTCATTCCTCTATGACTTTCTATGGTCACCAAGAACACCCCAGAGGCCCCTCATGACCTCCACAGTCAACTTGTGTGACAGAAGAGCTTGTTTAAGCCACTGACCCCCTGATTTGGAGCTCATTATGCAAGTGGTTAGTGTAGGGACAGGTTCCGTTGGGGACAGCAATTAGCGACAGGGAGAAGTTCTGAAGGAGTAGGGAAAAGCACAGGGTCTACTCTATCTTTATAAAGGAAGCCTCCCACGAGGCTTGGACTGGCCAGGTCACATTCCTACTCCTTGTTGCAGAAGCTGTCGGCATCATTTCAAGCTACAGAACTGCTGCTCTGTACCCTGTAAGTGGTTCTAGACAGCTGTGAGCACCCGTCGGGCCTAGTTTTACATGTTGAAACATTTTACAATATACAGTTCACATTACTCTGCCTCTGTGTGCCACTGGCATACCACGCTGCACCCTGTCCACAAGGGGATACCAAAAGCGACCGTGTTCAGGATTTTGTGCGAGGTCCCAAGGTGCCTACTTTGAAGGGGACTGAGGCGTTATTGTCATATTCACAATGCTTCTTGTATCTTCTTCAATAACTGTTTTTATTTTTCACATTAAATGGCTGGATAGTTTCTAGACAGACCTTCTATAACATGTATGTATTGCGGTCTAAAAAATCCTACTAAGGAGAATACCCTAAGCTTTCCTTATGGTCACTAGGACATGAATGAGGGAAACCTTACTAATATAGTCACAGACTACAACGAAAGCACATTTGTGTAATGGCAGGGAGGTGGGTTAGAACCTCTGCCAGTGTTTTATTTCTTTACTGTCTTTGTCCATGTCAAGAAGCTTCTGTTTAATTTCTGTTTGGGATCACCAAGACATGTAAAGGAATTTTCTTTTTTTTCCAGGATGGAATTGTGATGCTCATCTGGATATGGGCCGACTCACTCAAGGGAGAAGGTAGCTGAGGCAGCAAAATTCTGTAACTTCAGGATAAAGAGCCCCAAGCTTTGAAAATGACATTACTAATAGTGGTTTCTCAAGAAAAAAACTTAAAACACTTTGCTTTAATGTCATTTGTATGTTGCACTTTGCATATCATTGTTGCTCTTTTCACTGCCTTCCTGGATAAGCCTATGTATTTTGACTATGCCAAATGCAGAATTAAAAAAAAAATAATCATGCAGTTCAATGTTCAGGATAAATACAAAACATAAAATCATGTAATATTTGTTTTATTTTTCTAGACCTAAAGAATTTATTATTATTATTATTATTATTATTATTATACAGTATTTATAAAGCGCCAATAGTTCGCTCAGCGCTGTACATTACAAAGGGGGACAGAACATGTGACAGAACAATACCAATACAATGCAAAACATGAGGGGATCGAGGGCCCTGCTCTTTCGAGCTTACAATCTAGGAGGGAGTGGGTGGTGGCACAGGAGGAGATAGCTGTGGGGGATGGAGTGGTAGGAAGAGTGGAGGAGGTCGGCAAGTTAGCAGGGGGTGGGGTAGGCTTCCCTAAAGAGATGGGTTTTCAGGGTGCGCCTAAAGGAGAGGAGAGTAGGTGATAATCTGATGGGTTGGGGCAGGGAGTTCCAGAGGATGGGTGACACCCTGGAGAAGTCCTGGAGGCGGGCATGGGAGGAGGAGACCAGGGAACTAGAGAGAAGGAGGTCTTGTGAGGAGCGGAGTGTGCGTGCTGGGCGGTACTTGGATATTAGGTCAGTGATGTAGTTCGGGGCAGTACGGTGGACAGCTTTGTACGTCAGCGTTAGGATTTTGAATTTGATCCGGAAGCCAGTGGAGGGATTGGCAGAGGGGGGGGGTGGCGGAGACAGAGTGGTTGGAAAGGTGAATGAGTCTGGCAGCCGTATTCAGGATGGACTGAAGCGGGGATAGCCAGCGGCGAGGCAGGCCAGTGAGGAGGGAGTTGCAGTAGTCGAGTCGTGATATGATGAGGGAGTGGATGAGCTGTTTAGTGGTTTCTGGGGTTAGGAACGTGCGGATTTTGGCGATGTTTGCGGAGGTGAAGTCTGCACGAGTTTGTTAAAGATTGGACTTGGGGCTGGAAGGATAGGTTGGAGTCCAGAATGACACCCAGTACTCTGGCCTGCAGGGCGGGTTTGATGGTAGCGTTGTTGGATGTGACGGAGAAATCAATGGGGGGTGGTGTCCGGGCTGGGGGAAGACAAGAAACTCGGTTTTGGAGAGGTTCAATTTAAGGAAGTGGAGCGACATCCAGTCTGATATGTCGCTCAGTAGGTGTGTGATTCGGGCTGAGACCAAAGGGGTGAGGTGGGGGGTTGAGAGATAGATTTGTGTGTCGTCGGCATAGAGGTGGTAGTTGAAGCCGTGAGAGTGTATGAGTTGGCCAAGGGAGGAGGTATAGATGGAGAAGAGAAGGGGCCCGAGGACAGAGCCTTGAGGACCCCAACAGAGAGGGGGAGTGAGGGGGAGGTGGTAGCATTATAGGTAACGCTGAAGGAGCGTTGTGACAGGTAGGATGAGAGCCAGGAGAGAGCAGAATCTCTGAGGCCGAGGGAGTGTAGTTTTTTGAGGAGGAGGGGGTGGTCGACTGTGTCGAAGGCCGCAGAGAGGTCAAGGAGTAGGAGCACTGAATAGTGGCCATTAGCTTTGGCGGTTAGCAGGTCGTTGGAGAGTTTGAGTAAGGCAGTTTCGGTGGAGTGTAGGGGACGGAAGCCGGACTGTAGGGGATCGAGGAGGTTGTTGTCGTTGAGGTGAGAGCATAGGCGGGTGTAGACTAGGCGCTCGAGGAGTTTAGATGTAAATGGGAGCAGGGAGATGGGTCTGAGGTTGTTCGGGTCATTGGGGTCCAGGGAGGGCTTTTTAAGTATGGGGGTGATGTGTGCATGTTTCAGAGGGGAGGGGAAAGTGCCTGAGGAGAGGGAGAGATTGAAGATGTGGGTGAGGGAGCGTAGGATGGAGGAGGAGGAAGGTCGTAGGAGTTGTGAGGGGATAGGGTCGAGGGGGCAGGTGGTGAGGCGGGCATCAGAGAGGATCTTGGAGACTTCCTCGATGGTAGTAAGGTCAAAGGTGCGGAGTGTGGGGGGAGCTTCAGTATGAGGAATGTAGGGTGGGGTGGAAGAGGAGTTCAGAGCAGTGGTGGGGCCGTGGGAGAGGGGTGATGAGGGGGTAGCTGAGTGAGGGTGAAGGGGGTTGGAGAGAGTTTGAGCAGCGACGAAGTCCCTGCGGGTTATGTCGAGAGGGAGGGGGGATAAGGGGGTAGCTGTGTGAGAGGGGACGGGTTGAGAGGGCGTGTGAGTTGCGGCAATGTCCTTGCGAATTGTGTCAATCTTGTTTTTGAAGTGATTGGCAATCTCAAGGGCAGTGAGTGAGGTGCTGGGTGGAGGTGGGGGTGGAGAGAGTAGAGAGTTGAAGGCAGAGAAGAGTCGGTGAGGATTGGAGGAGAGGGCCTTGATGAGGGTCAAGAAGTAGGCCTGTTTGGCAGCATGGAGGGAGGAGGTGTAGGTGCGGAAGGCAGATTTATAGCGGGTGAAGGCTTGTTGGGATTTGGTTTTGCGCCATAGTCGCTCTAGGGCACGACTTTGTCGTTTGAGGGTTTTGGTGTGATCAGTCTGCCAGGGCTGGAGCGGTCGGGGTCTGATGTTGCGTGTGGTTAAAGGCGCTAGTGAGTCAAGGGCTGTTGAGAGCGCATTGTTGTAGGCGGTCAAAGCCAAGTCGGGGCAGGACAGGGGGAGGATGCGGTCGTGGAGTTGGTCAGCTGCAGAGTGGAGGGAGGCAGGGTTAAGGTTGCGGAGGTTACGGCTGGTAGTAGTGTGACATTTGGAGAGGTAGGCGTTGGAGGACGAGGAGATAGAGAAGGTGATCAGGTTGTGGTCAGAGAGAGGGAAGGGGGTGTTTAGTGAGGTTGTGGGGAGCGCAGCGGTTGGAGAAGACAAGGTCCAGGATATTTCCATCAGAGTGGGGGTGGTGGATTGTATGCACTGTGCAAGTGCAAAGGAGGAGGTTAGGTGGAGGAGACGGGCTGTGTCTGGGTTGTCGAGGTTGACAGGGATGTTGAAATCCCCAAGGATGATGGTGGGTAGCTCAGAGGAGAGGAAGAAGGGTAGCCAGGAGGAGAAGTCATCCAGGAAGCGGGGTATAGATCCAGGAGGCCGGTATATCACAGCAATCTTCAGGGGGGTTGGGGAGAATAGTCGGACGCAGTGGGCCTCGAAGGAGGAGAAGGATAGGGAGGGGGGGTTTGGGAGGACTCGGAAGGTGCTCTGCGGTGACAGGAGCAGACCAACCCCACCACCTTTACGACCGTTAGGCCTGGGTGAGTGGGTCCAGGTGAGACCTCCATAGGAGAGTGCAGCAGGGGAGGTAGAGTCAGTGGGCTGGATCCAGGTTTCCGTGATCACTAGGAGGTTGAGGGAGCGGGAAACAAAGAGGTCGTGGATGGCGGTAAGCTTGTTGCACACCGAACGGGCATTCAGGAGTGCACATGAAAACGGGGGGGAGATTTTAGGGAGCAGGGGGACAGATACTAAGTTGTGGGGGTTGCAGTAGGACGTGGAGGCGGGAGGGTGTTGAGCGGGTGAGGGAGGTGGAGGGCCAGGATTTATCTGTATTTTCTAACTCACTTTAAACTGCAAAAGTAGTGGGAGTTTAAAATAGACCTGAACTTAAAAAGTGAACATTTCATGTGTTATAAACATCAAAAATATTAAAAAGGGACAGTTTGGCCAAAGCTCTGTTGGCCATACTTGTCCTGAGGGTCATAGGAGTGCACTCAGTTCTGAGAAAGCTCACTGATAGCTCATGTCACAGAGCTGTTCCATGCTCTGAGGGGAATAATGTCGGGATCTGCTCAGATTTCCTGACTGGCAGCTGACTCAGCTTCTGTGAGCAGCTGAGAGCCTGGAGCCAGCTGCTCACACCCCTCCAAATTCCAGCACTCCAGTTAGCTCTGCGGGGCAGAACAGAAAGTCGGTGAATGGCAGTCATTGCTCTCTGCTCACTGAAGACCAAGAACTGAGAGATCACCGGTCATGTGATTGTTCAGTTCTTGGTATTAGAGCTGTCCGGAGACAGCTGCAGTGTCAGACTGACGCTGCAGCCATCTAAGTATTTTTTTCCCCCACTTTTCTTAATTGTACCTCTGTGCACTCTAAAAATGTACCTTTTTGTCTTCAATTTCTCTCACAAAATATCAGTGCACTTTCTAGTCATTCCTGTTCTTACAACCTTATATAATATAAATGATCAGATCCAATAGTCATTTAGGAACAAAAGATACACTATATTTCCAAATGTCTTAGGATGCCTGTCTTAACGCACACATGAACCTTAATGGGATTCCAGTCTTAGTCCGTAGGGTTCAATATTGAGTTGGCCCACACTTTGCAGCTATAACAGCTTCAACTCTTCTGGGAAGGCCGTCCACAAGGTTTAGGAGTGTGTCTATGGGAAGGTTTGACCATTGTTCCAAAAGCACATTAGTGAGGTCAGGCACTGTTGTCGGATGAGAAGGCCTAGTTCGCAGTCACCCGAAGGCATTCTATCCAGTTGAGGTCAGGACTCTGTGCAGGCCAGTCAATTTCTCCACCTGAAATTCGCTCATCCATGTCTTTATGGACCTTCTTTTGTGGAACAGGAAGGGGCCCTCCCCAAACTGTTCCCACAAAGTTGGGAGCGTGAAATTGTTAAAAATGTCTTGGTATGCTGATGCCTTAAGTGTTCCCTTCACTGGAGCTAAGGGGCCAAGCCCAAACCCTACAAAACAACCCCACACCATAATCCCCCTCCACCAAACTTTACACTTCACACAATGCAGTCAGGCTAGTATCGTTCTCCTGGCAACCGCCAAGCACAGACACGTCCATCAGATTGCCAAACAGAGAAGCTTGATTCATCACTCCAGAGAATATGTCTCCACTACTTTAGAGTCCAGTAGTGGCGTGTTTTACATCACTGCATCTGGTGCTTTGCATTGCACTTGGTGATGGAAACCCATTCCATGAAGCTCTCTACGTATATTTGTTGTGCTAATCTTGAGACCACATGAAGTTTGGAGGTCTTTAACAATTGACTCTGCAGACAGTTGGTGACTTCTGCGCACTGTGCTCTTCAGCATGCGCTGACCCCGCTCTGTCATTTTACATGACCCTTCCAACTCGTGGCTGAGTTGCTGTTATTCCCAGTTGCTTCCACTTTTTTTTTTTTTAAACAATTGATGTTTATTCATAGAAAAGCAGAACATACAAACATCAAAGCATCACATAATATGGAATCAGTTTTAGTAAATAACCCCCCCCCCCCCCCCCCTGATGTCAGCCTTACTGCCTTTTACAGGCGCAAGAAGGGACAAGTTCTCCAAAACTTGAGCTGTATACGCTAACTTTGTTACACTTAAGAGTATACTTTTCCCGCATCTGTTGCTACTTTCTTGCATGTTATACTGACTCCTTGGATTCAATATCCTGCATCATTGATCTACAACATGTGTGAAGATCAGAAAGTTCAGAATAAAGTCAAAAGTCCCCATCTATGTAATGTCTTGCAGGTTTCCAGGCCTTAGATGTGGCGGTATCAGGTCTCTGAACACATTTTCTGCAAAAACAGAAAGGACTGCTGAACATGCCAGAAAACTTGTGGATTAAACTTCCTGGGCACTACACTTAACTTTCATTGTTATCACCTTTACCAGTTATTTTCTGTGAACTACAAAATACTACCTTCCTACATGATAGAGATGAGAATAGGGGTATAGGTTTGCAGTTCAAATCAGGAGAGGAGAGAGGTGACAATATATAGTATGGTGGGTGAGTGTTGTCACCCTAGGACAGGATGCGTGTTACTGGCAGGATGCTCAGGATCAAAAAATAAAAGAGAAAACAAGTCAATCATTACATATGAAGACTTATATGCTGTAACACATCACATTTTTAGAGGTTTAGATACGCTTAAAAAAAAAAAAAATACAATTTAGCATGACAGTCAAGAAAGTAGCAATTGCAGAATGAAAAGTATCCAATGGTACAAAAAACATATCACCTAAATATATGTAGTCCTTTCATCAAAGAAAAGATCCCTAACTCTGTTGGGGGAATGCAGTAAAGAACTACCAACAGTTTTCTGGTGCAATGGACCTTTACAATGATCTGCACCAAATTCAAAAATAACCTACAACCCATTTCGGTAACTATACCGATACAGATTAGGGTAGTTCTTAAAAGCACAACTTTTAGAAAGCGGCGCTAATAATGCACCAAATAAAAAATCATTGCCTCCAGTTCATAGAGAATGAAGCTAAAGGTAATCAAGACCTACTCTAACTTGGCATAAAGAGGCAGGCAGGGTGCCCATCCATACAGACACTCCGGCCTCTGCCGTCCACACCAACATTTGTCATGTGGAGGTGCCTTGGAATTCTAAAAAGAGTGACTCAGACACTCATTATGGAATTCCACTGCGTATGTATTTGTATAAGCCCAATGTATGGGGACCAACAAACATTCTGCCGTTGCTTCAGTAAAGAGAACAAAAAGCTCCCATACTCATTGCTCATATTCTTGTAATTCTCATAACATGTAGAACTGGAAAATACCAAAATTACAATAATCAAAAAACTTAAACTTTTAGGATAAAATGCATCAAATGTGTTAAGCTATAAAATACATTTGCTTAAATAATTAATAATTTCGACACGAAAAATTGAAGATTAGAATTATAATAATTCTGCAGTTCATTTCACCTCTAACTAGCACATAAAGAGTTTGTGTGAGTGGTCTTCGTGATTGAAGGGGCGGGAAGGAGGGGCATTTCCGTTGGTGATAGAAAAGTACACTTAAAAGAAGATTCATACCGTAGCAATACACAGGAGATCAAGAGAAAGAGAAATGAAACTTATCACCTTTTTCTTTTTGTTCAACGGTAGGAAATATTTTGATTTTTTTTATCAATTTGAGAAAATGAATATTTGATTTGCTGTATTATTGAATAATTTATTGATGCTTAGAGTAATTTTTAGTTAATAGCAGTTTTACACCATGTTTGTAAGCTTTGCTTATTTTAAAATGATTGCAAAATTTTAATTTCAACACTGCGCAACTAGTCCACCATTAATACCCCAGTGTTAGTGGTTTGCTCTAATCAATACATACTATATAATTAATTATATAATAAATAAATAATAGACAATGCTTAACTACTCCAATTGAACATGGGGTTGATTTACTAAAGGAGTGAAACATATTCGCTTTGCAAGGAAATGTTCTTTTTAAACTGTCATTTTCAGGTCAATAACATACTTTAAAATTTTAATGGTCATTGTGAACTCATTATAGAATTTGCTGAGTTTTATCTTGTTGGCACTTTACTGAACCTGTCCCTTTGACAAAAATAACGGCAAAGTCAGATATTGGCAACCTTCATTTTTGTTTTACACTGTAACTTTATTTAAATTAATTCCAACAGGATATAATCCAGTATGGAGTTACAGTGTATGTCAAGGCAAAGTAAAAAAACAAAACCTATATAGTACATCTTTGCAATACATACACATTTCCCCGTGTTATCCTTTTAAAGACCCTGCAAGAACAAAAAAATATCTGTTGATACCTGTTTAGAAATGTGCCAGATGTAATCCCGCAAAAATGGGAAGGCTTATTATGCTTACATCTTTAATCTTCTTAAATAATAAAAAAAAATAAACTTAGAATCACCTGAAAATGATTTAGTATGATGACACACACACAAAAAAAAAAAATAGATTTTATGTGTGGTACAAATTTTTCTTGTTAATGGATTACTACTTTTTACAAAATGGTACGGTATATTTTGGAAAATGCACAGGAGCACCACTTCTGAAAATGTATTGAATATTTTTGTTTTTTTATTTGGTTAAATCAGAGCCTGTTATTATAAAGGATTTTTGCTCGAATGGTCTACAAAGAAAATATCCAGTGGTCAAGTAGGGTAGTAGGGTAAACCAGAACCCCTAAGTAACTGTTTAAAGTGGATTTCAGGCTATATGTTATACCATTTGCACATTTCTATTTTGCCAACACTGTACTGAATCTGCCCATTTGATTAGTTTAATGCAGTCAAATATTGGAAACCTGCATTTATATATATAAAAGTTATTTTCATTTAAATTAACTCCAAAGGGGAAGTTATCCAGTATTATAAAAATATACGTACAGGACATATCAGCAATGCATGCACATTTTCCAGCGTTTTTTTTTTTTTTTGTTTAAAGAAGCTTAGCTCATAAATCCTGTTGTGGGATGGCAACACACAGTATTTATGCAGACAGAATGTTGATGTCTTTTTCTAAATTAATTAAATGATTTTTACGTTCAAATCTCTACAAAATCAAGGTTAATCATTATCAAGCATGCCATAAATGGTTTGAAATTTGGCCAGTTAAGTAGGGACCAGCTAAATTTCGATACATCTATGGCTGTTCCTGTTCTTGAGAAGTTGATATAAAGATCAGTTTCTCACAAACAGGCTTGTTAAAAATTTGTGTTGAACCAGTTGCGGTACTGATCATTGTATTCGGACAGCAGAGGAATCCTTGCTGTCAGAATACAGTAACACAGTAGGGAGATTTCTTCCATCCACCTCAAATGTGTGAATGATGGAATCTGTTCACTTTTTTTTTTATCAGACCGCTGGCTGCTAGAAACAAAACTGACCCATGTGTGGCTTTCCTTATTCTAAGATAAGAGCTAAAAGGGCTACATGGAAAAATGTGCAGAGGAAACAGGACAGCTTTAAATTGACAAGATTAACAGGTCGCAGTCAACAGACACAACAAAATGCTTCCAAAAAGTATATTTAACAGACCAAAAAAAGTTAGGATGTATATAAACTCCTAAGTCAGATGTGATAAAGTAGATTTACCTGGTATATTAAGCACTAATTGCAGATATTTGGGTACCCTGAAATCTGCCTAGACTCCTATGTCCACCAAAGTTTGAATTGCGTTTGATATTGTTGGCTACAGTTGGGTGTATTGTTCTATATGCCATGTTTGAAAGACAAAATAAAATGTATAAATTACAGAAATAAAAAAGTTTAATCAATCTAAGTCACTTACAGTCTACCTATATCTACTGCAGTAGGTCATAGATTTTTTTTTCTTTTTTGTGGGGCTGGCCACTCCTGGGAAGGTTCACCATTGTTCCAAATTTTCACCATTTGTGGATAATGGCTCTCACCAGGGTTCGCTGGAGTCCCAAAGCCTTAGAATTGGCTTTGCAACCCTTTCTAGACTGATACATGTCAATTACTTTATTTCTCATCTGTTCTTGAAGTTATTTTGCTTTTTGAGATCTTTTAGCATGCTTCACTTTGTCAGACATCTTATTATTCTAGATACTTTTTCATATCACTGTATACAGTGTATTGTTATTTATATTTATTAATTAATTAATTTATTTATTTTTGCAGTGACTGGTGCTCAGATTGTCCTGTTTCAGCCTCATAAGACTGTGTCAGTTGACATAGGTGACACTGCAGTTATAAGATGTGTGTCCAGTGACAATTTAGAATCTGGGAGTAGAATCCACTGGTACCGAGAGACCTGGACACCAGGAAATAGGTATATTCTTGCCCTATCCTGTTTAAATGATAAGAATAATACTTATGAATGTGAAACTGATCGTTATGAAACAAGGCTGAAGATACACAAAGCAAAACCAGAAGATTATGGAGTCTACTACTGCATATACAGGATGGGTTTTTCCCGAACTTTTGCAAATGGAACATTTCTGATTGTGAAAGGTAAGGTTTTCAACGTCAATACTGTATTTTGTATAAGTTGGCTGCTGAAAGGTTAACTATGCAGGGAACACAATACAGAGTGTGTTGAACCAGTTGCGGTACTGATCATTGTACTCAGACAGCAGAGGAATCCTTGCTGTCAGAATACAGTAACACACAGTGCGGAGAACTCTTCCATCCACCTCGAATGTGTGAATGGTGGAATCTGTTCACTTTTTTTTGATCAGACCGCTGGCTGCTAGAAACAAAACTGACCCATGTGTGGCTATCCTTATTCTAAGATAAGAGCTAAAAGGGCTATAATGACAATTTAGAATCTGGGAGTAGAATCCACTGGTACCGAGAGAGACCTGGACACAAGGAAATAGGTATATTCTTGCCCTATCCTGTTTAAATGATAAGAATAATACTTATGAATGTGAAAACTGTTCATTATGAAACAAGGCTGAAGATACACAAAGCAAAACCAGAAGATTATGGAGTCTACTACTGCATATACAGGATGGGTTTTTCCCGAACCTTTGCAAATGGAACATTTCTGATTGTGAAAGGTACGCTTTTCAACGTCAATACTGTATTTTGTATATGTTGGCTGCTGAAAGGTTAACTATGCAGGGAACACAATACAGAGTTTGGAGTTTTAAACACATCCCACATTTGAATCTCCTCTGTTATTTGGTTTGGACTTGTGATTGTTAATGTATGAAGAGCAGAAGAAAGAAAATACAGGAGGGGGTTTCTGATAAGCACTGACTTCTAGCAATAATTAAAATAAATAAGAATTAAAAAAAGAGGCTTGGTAGCATCAATAAAATTGCAATACACATGAAGTGCCTCTGTTTAGAAAGCGCCATCTTTTTATTCATTTTGCCTCACTTACAAAATAGAGCACTTGTAATTCTACATTTCTTCTCATAACATGAGAAGCCTCAGGATTTATACAATGTCTACTGAGAAGCACACAACCTAGATGTTATGATAAACTGGCCTGTAACTTCAAAGATTTTTAGGATAGGCCAGCAATAGGAACCTCAATTTTTATCTCATACCAAGTGTACTGTTAAAATCGGAAAGGGGCATAGCAGATTACAGATTTTGCAAACAGATTTTGCAAACAGAAGCTAAGATGGAAGCTTCCTTGACTGTCAAAGATAGAAGGGTTTAGTTCTGCTTTACGATTATATTTCTTATGTTTTAACCTGTTCTTACCAAAAAAAGAAGTTATTCCTCCCAACTAACCATAAGATTTGAATCTTCAGAGCAAGCCATTTTCTCAATAAAAATTGGTGCCTGAGGAGATGCATTTCCGATTCCTGATTCATTGTACGAGCAAGTTGATATATAAGGCTTTAGATCTCGTATACTGTAGTGTTTCAATTAAATTGATGGCTGTTAGATTTTGCCGAAGCTTTTTCTGACCCCTCAATCTGCCCATCTCCTCAAAGGTTTGATATTAGTGTTTCATTTGGATTATATTGCTCATGTTATATTTTCTCTATTCATCACTTGCAGAAGTTCCCCAACCCAAAAATTCCTGTCCATCTCCTGGTTCAGTCTCACTATTTTTCTTCTTCCAACACTGCCATCCAGCTTGTTTGTACAGTGAGAGTGACTTCTCGCCTAGTTCTTATCAGCTGGAACTTCTCTGGTACATATCACAAAGGAAAAATGATCTCTACAAGGGAACCTGGTGGTGCCTGGACTTTCCAAAACCTACTCTCCATTCCTAAAGCCTCCTTGGACTATGTGAATCAGGTGACCTGTGAAGTTTGGTTTAGCTCTTCTCTCAGTCCAAGTCCAATGGACCATACCAGAAAGGAGTAAGTATTTTTTATTGTAATTATTTATGAGATCAAACAAACAATTGTGCAGTAGGACAGTTATGTGTATGGATCCAGCTGAATTAACCACTTGCCTTCCGGAAGTTTTACCCCCCTTCATGACCAGGGCATTTTTTTTCTATACGACGCTGCGCTACTTTAAACTGACAATTGCTCGGACATACAACACTGTACTCAAATAAAATGTATATAATTTTTTTTCCACAAAAATATAGCTCTCTTTTGGAAGTATTTAATCACCACCGACCAAAAATTTTGAAAAAAAAAAATTTTTTTTTTACTGTTTGCTATAAAACATATCCCATAAAAAATACAATTTCCTCATAAATTTAGGTCAAAATGCATTCTGCTACATGTCTGGTATTAATTAGTTTGCATGAAAATGATAGCATCTATGGATGATGGTAAAGATAGTGGGTTATTTTTTAATAATAGTAATGGAGGCGATCAGTGACTTAAAGCGGGTCTGTGATAGTACAGCGGGCAATCTGATACCAGCTGACACTACCATCACCAGTGACACTAATACAGTGATCAGCACTAATAAAAAATGTGAGTGTACTAATAGCACTGGGTAGGAGGGGGTTGACATCTGGGGCAATTAAAGGCTTAACTGTGTGCCTAGGGAGTGCTATTGTGTGTACTGGGTGCTGCTCTACTATGGGATGTGCCGGTGTCTGTGTGTATGTACATGTATGTGTGTGTGTACATGTGTCTGTGTGTGTATACATGTGTCTGTATGTGTGTGTGTGTACCTGTGTCTCTGTGCGTGTGTGTACATGTTTCTGTGTGGGTATGTGTGTGTATGTACATGTCTGTGTGTGTGTGTACAGGTGTCTATGTTTGTGTGTGTGTATGTACATATGTCTGTATGTAAACCTGCATGTATGGGTGGTTTGGACAGGTTCAGGATTATGTGGTTATTATGGGTGGTAGAGTATGGGACATTTGAGGTACTGCTGGGTTGCATAGAAGGTAGGATATGATTGATAGATATATGGTTTTGTGAGTAAAAGATTATGGGGGGTTATGGTTTCATGCGGTACATGGTCTAAGTATGATGGAGCGTTTAGGGGGACATTGGAGGCCCTGATGTAATGTGGGGGGACTCTGGGGACACTGATGTAATATGAGGGGACTCTGGGGACACTGATGTAATGTGAGGGGACTCTGGGGACCCTGATGTAATGTGGGTAACATTTAACAGTGTCATTTCATGAAATAATTTACGAGGGCATGTTTAGGGGTGGAATTAGGGGCGAGGCAGAGTAAGTGTTGGGTGGGGCAACTGGTAGCAAGTAACTCTTAAGGCCTGGCTAGTAGCTCAGGACTTGAAATTTTAGGCCCTGCCTTAGACTGTCCAGGAGCTCAGTGATGCCCTGGTCCAGATCTGGAAGGAAATACCACAGGACACCGTTCGTCGTCTCATTAGGAGCATGCCCCAACATTGTGAGGCATGCATACAAGCATTAGGTGGCCATACAAACTACTGGGTACCATTTTAGTTGCTGCAATGAAATTTCAGCAAAATGGACTAACCTACTGCACCATTTTTTTTGCCCTTGAATATATATATATATATATATACACACACATATAAATATATACACATACATATATATACACACACACGTGATCCTGCACAGCTGGCCTGCAGTGTAGTAATAAAACTACAGAGCGCAGTCGGCAAGTGGGTAATCAGTGTGTCTTGTATTTGTACTTTATTTTTCTGGTGTGTCCCTTATAAAAAAGTGTCTGCCTATGTGAACTTTAATTCATTTCTAGACATGTGCATTCATTTCGATAAGAATCAAAATTTGGATGAAAGTTTTGTTTTTTTGGAGATTCATATCTGAACCTCCAAATCAAAACAATAAAAAATTTAAATGAATCCAAAATAAATTATAACAAAAACAATGAAGTCATTCGTTTTCATCCATTTGCGACTTAAGAGGGTTTGGTAAGTTCCACAATATGTGTCACACTCTGTATTGTTATGTTTGGCCAAAGCCAATGTGGCAAAACATCAAAGCCGCAAACAAAATCGCATTGAAATCGCAAGCAAGTCAAAAGGCATCCATGTCACATCAAAGTCTCATGCAAGTCGCAAGGAAGTCACAATGCAAAGTCGCAGTGGAAACATAGATTAAACAAAACCTTCTGAAACTACTTTCGAATATTCAAAATGAGTTCCAAAAATGAACCAATTCTAACATAGCGATAATGACTTAACAAAATGATTGACTTAAAAAATGAATCCGAATCTAAACAAATTTTTGCACATGCACATCTCTGTTATATTCCTCTACTCTCCAGGTGTAATAAGAATGATAGAATGAGGCAATATATCTGTGTAGGTTATGCATTCAAAATCAGTTTATTTTTATAATCCAAAATATATTTAATAAATGCAACTTTCAATACTAAATAACAGCCAATGGAAACATTTGGTTATTTGGCATATGTCTAATCACTCATCATCATGTAGTATCTTAAGGCCAACATTTTTTATTGGATAGAATGGGATGGTCAGAAGGTCTCTAGTGAAGTTTTTTTTTTATTATTGTTTGTAGCCCTAGTAAAGGCATCTTTGTCCCCAGGACACAAAGTGAAAGGAAATCTCCCTTGTAGGGATACGGCCAGCATTAAAAACCTCAAAGTGTACAGGATTTTTCAAGCGCTTAAAGTAGAACTATAGACAAACATTTTTTTTTTTCATTTTGGATAAAGTAAGGGAGGGTTATAACCTCTGCCAGATCTTGTTTTCGTCATCTGTGTCCCATTGTGGAGATTTCCTTTCACTTGCTGTCCCATAGACAAACAGGAAATAAGGGAAGTCCTTGGGGCCCCTCAGGCCACCAGAAGCAGTGTCCCCATTGGAAGATATTCTCTCTATTACTTTTTTGGGGACACCACAAAATTTGGGATTTTCTTTTACTTTTACTTGTAATGATAATGGTAAACAGGACAAATAGAGGGTGAATTTCTTTAGTGGGGGCACAGACAGAAATAAAAACTGACAAGCCTCCAAATCCCTCTCCACTCCAAACAAAACAAAAAAAAAGTATTACCTTTAGATTTACTTTATCACCAGCAAGAGGGACAAAGCCTATATCCAAAGTCATAAAGAAAGTCAAGGAAACACTAGTCTGATTATGTAGAATGTTTTCTGAGGTTGTTGAGAGATCAGATGCATTTTTGGGATCTGTGTCCCTTTACAGACTGGTGATTGGATAGTCCTGGTGTTAGAAAGAAACAGGTGGAAGGCAAGATCCCATTGGGTAACACATAAAAGAGCAAAAACAGTTTAACTTGTGTGTTAACCTCTAGCGTAAACTAACAAATAAGGACATATTTCTCATTTAAGAAAACAAAAAGTATGTAACATGCTCAGCCTTTTAGAGTTGCATTGAACACAACAGGAAATGCAAGAACACAAAAGGTAGCTAAATAAAATAAAAAACAGATAAAACCTGAAAATAGTAAGAACAGAACATTTAGGCCCCATAAAAGATGAACATGGGAAGTTGATTAGAAATGAAAGGGAGAAAACAGATGTACAGTATTCAATATATGTTTCTCTTCAGTTTATTCAAATATATGTGTTTAATAAACAAAAATATTATATTAATACCAATGTGCTAAACTTACCCTAATAGTTCACAGAAAATCGGGTTCAAAACAGACTAGAAAAATTCAATGTGAATAAATCATCATTATGAGATGGATTACACCTGCCAGACCCTGAGAGCTTAGCCGTGGCATAGCCAAATTACTATTCCACATTTTTAAAGATGCCTTACTGACTAGAATGGGATAAAGTGATTAGCGTAGAGCAAATGTATGCTAGGAAACTACAGACCAGTCAGTCTAACATCAATAGTTTGTAAAGCATTTGGGGAAATGGTAAGAAACTATATTCAGCAATTTGTCAGAACAACCTATTAATGTTCTATGAGGAAATGAGTATTAATTTAGAAAGAGGAAGTCCAGTGGGTGTAGTATATCAAATGAAGGTCTATTGGTGTTGAATAAATTGTATGTACATGAATAGAAAACTGCTTACAGGTACAAGTCCAGAAAGTATTGGTGAATGCCACATTCTCTAAATCATCATCTAAGATTGTGAGCAGTGTGCCCCAGGTTCTGCATTGAGGTCAATGCTGTTTAGCTTGTTTATAAATGATAACGAGTTTAGAAAAAAAAGGTTCAATTTAAGCGTTTGCTGACGTTACCAAATTATGCAGGGAAATAAACTCGGGACAGAATATAGGAACATTACAGGAGGGAATGGGCAGCTACTTGATGGATAAGGCTCATTATTAAAACATGTAAAGTTCAGTACTTGAATGGTAAAAATATGCATGAAAAATACACATTAGGAGGGGCTCCTCCTGGGGATTTGGTGATGGAAGAAGATTTAGGGATCCTTGTAGATCACAAACTTAACAGCAGCAAGAAAAAGCAGGCTTCAGGTAACAAAGTCAGCAGAATACTCACAATAACTCTACTCTTTACATCAATAACTCTACCCCTTTACAAAACACTGGTTTGGCATCATCTCAACTAAGCAGTTCAGTTTTGTTCACTAATCCACAAGACAAATATTCCTGAACATATAACAGTAAAGAGAAGGGCAACAAAAATAAAATGAGGTTGGACCATGAGGAGGAACAATTACAAAAATGACACTTACTCACCCGAGAGAAGTGGTGCTTAAGAGGGAATGTGATCAGAAGGTACACATTTATCAATGGCGACTCTAGTAATGGCAATGAACAGTTTACTCTAAAAAGGTCTCTGAAGAAGACATATGGCCATAATATGAGATTAGATGAAAGTAGGTTTAATCTTAAATTGCATCTTCTTCACAGTTAGAGCAGGGAAAATGTGAACTCCCTTTCTCAGATAGTGGTATCTACCAAGAGTTTGATAAAAATATACAGGGGTTTGGGAATTCTTGTAGGCTCAAACTCACAAACACACACACATACTGTACACACACATACATACTCTATACACACTGAGGTGGATGGACCTGTATCTTTTTTAAGCCTCATTAGCTATTAAACGTTTGGAGCACAGGAAAAGCAATCCCAAAACCTGACAAGGGTTTTATTTAACTTTTCACTACTCTATCCAGAACTAAAAAAAATTTAAAAAAAAAAGTGTTTAGGCTTGAGTAATGCTTTATTGTGTATGGTATGGGTCTTTTGTTTGACATTTTGCATGTTTTGTTCTTTATGTCTTGATGCTTTCAGTTTATTCTTGTTTTGTGTGTAGTAATATTTTTATATCATTTACAGACAAAACAAAAAAAGAATTTATCCCTGAGTGCCAAAGTCCTCTGGGTCTTGCTCTGTCTGTGTGTCTTCTTTTGCTAATGACTCTGGTAGTTCATCTCTTTTGGACATACAAGCAAAAAGGTAATGTGCCAAAATTGCAGAAATAATATATGTGCAAAAGCTCACATTATGATCATAGACATCATTTCTACAATTTCACAATTTTGAAGAATAGAGATAAGTCATTTCAATTGTTAGATTCAAAATTGGCCATTAATCTGTCTGTATCACTAGGAGCCCGGGGTTCACCTGGAAAAAGGGATTTGCTTAACCAGTGAACCCGATTTCCAGTTCACCCAACCTGCCAAGTATTCAGTGGGTCCCCCCTTCCCCAAGTAGAGAGGCTCATACTCCATGGAAGAGGTGTCCCTTGTGACATCATTGCCCTTATACAGAAGTACTATACTTCCTTAAAAAAGGTTGTACCAAGTAGACCTGTGCATTTCATTATGAATTGATTTGCCAACAAATTTGAAAAAGTTATAACAAAAATCCAAATGCATTAATTTCATTGAGATGTCATCACAAGATACGATAGTAGTTCAGACCCTTGGGGAAATGGACTCAATTATCCAATCTGTTTGATAATTCATATTCGAGTAAATTTGTGATTTATATTGAATTTGTAATGGTCACAGACAGTCTTGTTCAGTTCCACAGTCTAATGCATTTCTTAGGTTTGAAAAATTCGGGGGCCACCAAATTTTACATGATATTTATTCAGTTGCATCTGAAAATATTGAATAGTTTTGATATATGAATAAAACAAATCCACCTGAAATATGGAAACTGAAAACTAATTTATACACTATATTGTCAAAAGTAAAATCAAGCCCCTAGGCAAGCAGACTGCTTCTACAAACATTTGTGAAAGAATGGGTTGCTTTAAGGAGCTCAGTGAATTCAAGCGTGGTCCTGTGATAGGTTGCCACCTGTGCAATAAGTCCATCCGTGAAATTTCCTTGCTGCTAAATATTCCACGGTCAACTGTTAGTGGTGTTATAACAAAGTGGAAGCAACAGCAACTAAGCCACAAAAGTGGTAGGCCATGTAAAATGACTGAGCAGGATCAGCGCAGAGAAGTCGCCAACTGTCTGCAGAGTCAATAGCTAAAACCTTCAAACTTGGTGTGGCCTTCAGATTAGCACAACAACAGTGCGTAGAGAGCTTCATGGAGTGGGTTTCCATGGCTGAGCAGCTGAATCCAAGCCTTATATCACCAAGTGCAATGCAAAGCATTGGATGCAGTGGTGTAAAGCACCACGGGACTCTAGAGCAGTGGAGACGTGTTCTCTGTAATGATGCATCATGCTTGTCTGTCTGGCAATCCGATGGGCATGTCTGGGTTTGTCGCTTGCCAGGAGAACGGTACTTGCCTGACTGCATTGTGCAAAGTGTAAAGTTTGTTGGAGGGGTGATTATGGTGTGGGGTTGGTTTTCAGGGGTTGGTCTTGGCCCCTTAGTTCCAGTGAAGGGAACCCTTAGGGAATCAGCATACCAAGACATTTTGGATAATTGCATGCTCTCAGCTTTGTGGGAAGAGTTTGGGGATGGGCCCTTCCTGTTCCAATGTGACTGCACACTAGTGCACAAAGCAAGGTCCATAAAGACATTGATGAGCCAGTTTGGGGTGGAGAAACTTGACTGGCCTGCACAAAGTCCTGACCTCAACCCGATAGAACACCTTTGGGATGAATTAAAGTGGAGGCTGCGAGCCTGACCTCACAAATGTGCTTCTGGAAGAACGGTGAAACATTCGTATAGACACACTCCTGAACCTCCTTAATATTAAACCCTTGGACTAAGACTGGGATGCCATCAAAGTTCATGTGTGTGTAAAGGCAAGCATCCCAATACTTTTGGTAATATAGTGTGTATATATACACACACACACAGTGGGGAAAATAATTATTTCCAATTGCAGATTGAAATTAAGGGTGTGTAATTATTATCATAGGTGTATTTAAAATAATAGAGACAGAATATCAACCAAAAATCCAGAAAAAAAACCCACATCATACAAATGTTATAAACTGAGTTGCAGTTCAGTGAGTAAAATAAGTATTTGATCCCCAAGCAAAACATGACTTTGTACTTGGTGAAGAAACCCTTGTTGTCAAGCACAGAGCTAAGACTTTTCTGTAGTTGGTTACCATATTTTGCACACATCTCAGGAGGGATTTTGGTCCACTCTTCTTCATAGATTCTCTAAATCCTTAAGGTTTCATGGCTGTCGTCTGGCAACTCGAAGTTTTAGCTCCCTCCATAAATTCACTGGCCTTCACAACAAAGAGCACATGGAAGGGCAACGCATGTCAAACAACAAAAGAGAAAAATTCCCAGCTCAGCTTGCCAACCAACCTGCAAACAAACCGAATTAACCTGTCTAACAGTATGGGTTAAAAACAGGGGTTTAGTTAGCACTTCCATGTGCTCCTTGCTGTGAAGGCCAGTTATAGACTGGGGCAGCGGAGTTTTTTTTACTGTTGAAATGTTGGTGGGCACCTTAGCTGCCATTGTGCTACATGCTGGATGTCCGGTATGTTCTTGTACCTTTAAGAAGGGGTGGGCTCCCTCAGGTCCACCTGCCCTTGGTCTTTCCATTAAATGCATGCGCCTCTACTATGGGGGCTCTCAAAATTTGTAGAGTTAGGAACTACAGAAAATTGGGGTGCCGTGGCGAGGCTCTGTAGCTTACACATGTATTTGCAAATGTGTGCTAAATAAATCCCTGTTTTTAACACATTCTGTAAGGTTAATTCTGTTTGTTTGCAAGCTGGTTGGCAAGCTGAGCTGGGAATTTTTTCTCTTTTGTTGTTTGACATGCGTTGCCCTTCCATGTGCTCCTTGCTTTGAAGGCCAGTTATATACTGGGGCAGAGGCCATTTTTTGGCCTGTACATTGGCCTTCTTGAGGATGGGGACCTTGTGGGCACTGCAGGATTTCAATCCATGGCGGCATATTGTGTTACCAATGGTTTGCTTGGTGACTGTGGTCCCAACTGCCTTGAGACCTTACCCCATGAGATGAAATTTTGCATGGAGCTGCAGACTAAAGGCAACTGATAGTTATTTTGTATTTCTTCAAATAATCGCTCCAATGGTTGCTTCCAGCTTCTTGCTGATGGTCTTGTAGCCCATTCCAGCCTTGTGCAGGTCTACAATCTTGTCCCTGATGTCCTTTGACAGCTCTTTGGTCAATTGCCCATGGTGGTGAGGCTTAAATGGAAGAAAGAAATTCTGTGGATAGGTGTCTTTTATACACAAAACAATTTGTCATTTAGGAGCACCTTCTTAAATTGACAGTACTAATGTGTGTGCCAGTCTGTGGGAGCCAGAATTATTGCTGGTTGTTAGGGGATCAAATACTTATTTTACTCACTGAACAACTCACTGCAACTGACTCATTAAAAATACACCTATGATAAAAATTATAGACCCCTCATGGGCAAACTTACAAAATCTGCAGGGGATCAAATAATTTTTTTCCCCACTGTATACATATTTTACACACAATATAATATACCGTATTTTCCGGCGTATAAGACGACCCCCTACTTTTCCTGTTAAAATATAGGGTTTGAGCTATACTCGCCGTATAAGACTACCCCTCTTCCAATGCACACCAAATAAAAAAACATCAGATTTGATTTCAATATGGTATGGTATTTCAGTATGGTATTCCAATGATGGAGTGCTATTCCTCCCACTGATACCAATGATGGGACACTATTCCTCCCACTGACACCAATGATGGTGCCCCATCATTAGTGTCAGTGTGTGAGGAATAGTGCCCCATCATTAGTCAGTGGGAGGAATAGTGCCCCATCATTAGTCAGTGGGAGGAATAGTGCCCCATCATTAGTCAGTGGGAGGAATAGTGCCCCATCATTAGTCAGTGGGAGGAATAGTGCCCCATCATTAGTCAGTGGGAGGAATAGTGCCCCATCATTAGTCAGTGGGAGGAATAGTGCCCCATCATTAGTCAGTGGGAGGAATAGTGCCCCATCATTGGTGTCAGTGGGAGGAATAGTGTCCCATCATTGGTGTCAGTGGGAGGAATAGTGCTCCATCATTGGTGTCAGTGGGAGGAATAGTGCTCCATCATTGGTGTCAGTGGGAGGAATAGCGGCCCATCATTGGTATCAGTGGGAGGAATAGCGCCCCATCATTGGTGTCAGTGGGAGGAATAGTGCTCCATCATTGGTGTCAGTGGGAGGAATAGCGCCCCATCATTGGTGTCAGTGGGAGGAATAGCGCCCCATCATTGGTGTCAGTGGCAGGAATTGCGCCCCATCATTGGTGTCAGTGGGAGGAATAGCGCCCCATCATTGGTGTCAGTGGGAGAAATTGCGCCCCATCGTTGGTGTCAGTGGGGAGAATAGTGCCCCATCGTTGGTGTCAGTGGGAAGAATAGTGCCCCATCGTTGGTGTCAGTGGGGGAGGAACAGTGCCCCATCATTGGTATCAGTGGGGAGAATAGTGCCCCATCATTGGTGTCAGTGGGGAGGAGGAATAGTGCCCCATCATTGGTATCAGTGGGGAGAACAGTGCCTCATCGTTGGTGTCAGTGGGGGAGGAACAGTGCCTAATAGTTGGTGTCAGTGGGGGAGGAACAGTGCCTCATCATTGGTGTCAGTGGGGGAGGAACAGTGCCTCATCGTTGGTGTCAGTGGGGGAGAAACAGTGCCTCATCGTTGGTGTCAGTGTGGAGGAGGAATAGTGCCTCATCGTTGGTGTCAGTGGGGGAGAGGAGCGGCTGCTCCTTCTTCCAGTGCGGCCACTCGATTTTCGCAGGGCCTCTCGGCTCCGCCTCCTCGCCGGTGATTGGTCGCCTGTGTGCCTTTCCAGTGCTGGCGCCCAATCACCGGTGAGAAGGCGGAGCCGAGTGGCCGCGTGACCATCGAGCAGCCGAACTGAAAGAAGGAGCAGCCGCGCTTCCTGGACCGGATCGTCGTGGGACCGGAGCCAGGTAAGGTACAGCAGCCCCTCTGTCCACCCCTGTACTTAGTGTCCGTTAGAGGAGGAGGGGGGGCCCCCCTCGAAAAAGTGCCGCCCTGACACCGGCTCGCACCGGCGTATAAGACGACCCCCGACTTTTCAGAAGATTTTCAGGGGTTGAAAAGTCGTCTTATTTCAATCCATGGCGGCATATTGTGTTACCAATGGTTTGCTTGGTGACTGTGGTCCCAACTGCCTTGAGACCTTACCCCATGAGATGAAATTTTGCATGGAGCTGCAGACTAAAGGCAACTGATAGTTATTTTGTATTTCTTCAAATAATCGCTCCAATGGTTGCTTCCAGCTTCTTGCTGATGGTCTTGTAGGCCCATTCCAGCCTTGTGCAGGTCTACAATCTTGTCCCTGATGTCCTTTGACAGCTCTTTGGTCAATTGCCCATGGTGGTGAGGCTTAAATGGAAGAAAGAAATTCTGTGGATAGGTGTCTTTTATACACAAAACAATTTGTCATTTAGGAGCACCTTCTTAAATTGACAGTACTAATGTGTGTGCCAGTCTGTGGGAGCCAGAATTATTGCTGGTTGTTAGGGGATCAAATACTTATTTTACTCACTGAACAACTCACTGCAACTGACTCATTAAAAATACACCTATGATAAAAAATTATAGACCCCTCATGGGCAAACTTACAAAATCTGCAGGGGATCAAATAATTTTTTTCCCCACTGTATACATATTTTACACACAATATAATATACCGTATTTTCCGGCGTATAAGACGACCCCCTACTTTTCCTGTTAAAATATAGGGTTTGAGCTATACTCGCCGTATAAGACTACCCCTCTTCCAATGCACACCAAATAAAAAAACATCAGATTTGATTTCAATATGGTATGGTATTTCAGTATGGTATTCCAATGATGGAGTGCTATTCCTCCCACTGATACCAATGATGGGACACATTGGTGTCAGTGGGAGGAATAGCGCCCCATCATTGGTGTCAGTGGGAGGAATAGCGCCCCATCATTGGTGTCAGTGGGAGGAATAGCGCCCCATCATTGGTGTCAGTGGCAGGAATTGCGCCCCATCATTGGTGTCAGTGGGAGGAATAGCGCCCCATCATTGGTGTCAGTGGGAGAAATTGCGCCCCATCGTTGGTGTCAGTGGGGAGAATAGTGCCCCATCGTTGGTGTCAGTGGGAAGAATAGTGCCCCATCGTTGGTGTCAGTGGGGGAGGAACAGTGCCCCATCATTGGTATCAGTGGGGAGAATAGTGCCCCATCATTGGTGTCAGTGGGGAGGAGGAATAGTGCCCCATCATTGGTATCAGTGGGGAGAACAGTGCCTCATCGTTGGTGTCAGTGGGGGAGGAACAGTGCCTAATAGTTGGTGTCAGTGGGGGAGGAACAGTGCCTCATCATTGGTGTCAGTGGGGGAGGAACAGTGCCTCATCGTTGGTGTCAGTGGGGGAGAAACAGTGCCTCATCGTTGGTGTCAGTGTGGAGGAGGAATAGTGCCTCATCGTTGGTGTCAGTGGGGGAGAGGAGCGGCTGCTCCTTCTTCCAGTGCGGCCACTCGATTTTCGCAGGGCCTCTCGGCTCCGCCTCCTCGCCGGTGATTGGTCGCCTGTGTGCCTTTCCAGTGCTGGCGCCCAATCACCGGTGAGAAGGCGGAGCCGAGTGGCCGCGTGACCATCGAGCAGCCGAACTGAAAGAAGGAGCAGCCGCGCTTCCTGGACCGGATCGTCGTGGGACCGGAGCCAGGTAAGGTACAGCAGCCCCTCTGTCCACCCCTGTACTTAGTGTCCGTTAGAGGAGGAGGGGGGGCCCCCCCTCGAAAAAGTGCCGCCCTGACACCGGCTCGCACCGGCGTATAAGACGACCCCCGACTTTTCAGAAGATTTTCAGGGGTTGAAAAGTCGTCTTATACGCCGGAAAATACGGTATATGCCCCCACTTGGATCGGTTCTGACCAGAACTGATCCACAGAGAATTGACAAACAAGCCACCCTATATTATCAACTAGAAAGATTGCATTTTGATTTGAGGTATTGAATGCTTCACAATGGCTCATATAATATATGAAATTAGAACGGGTTACATATCTCTTCATCAGCCTCTAAAATACCCCATGAATCAGTTATAATGCTTCATATATATATATATATACACACACACACATTTTACACACAATATACTACATAGGGAGGAACAGAATTGTCACCATGGAACGAGAGTTTAGAAACTTTATCAGTTTCTCAAGAACATAATTGAAATTAGATCCGTAGCCCTTAGAGTTAAATGGAAACAATGTAAATAAATAGAAAAGAAGGGTGCCGCAAAGGCAAAAAGAACAAGTTATCAAGTTGCACTTCTAGAAAAGATATAACAAAATGCATTTAAAAGTTTAACTAACAGCCTAAAAAGAAACAAATAAGAGAAGTTTATTGCAATGTTTTAGATACAACAACCATTAAAACACCTGATACTTTATTTTATGTCTCAGGCACTGGAGTTCCTTGCCCCCTTGTTGGGGCCATTATGAGGGGCTCCCCCATTTCTTCTGGATTTTTTAAAATGTATTTAATATTATAACGCATGTAACAGAAGGAGCTGGTACATAGGAAAGATGGGTGAAAATACCCCAAATTCCCAGGTAAAAATGATATCTAGGTGATCTTTAGGAGAATTTAAGATGTACAAGAGGGCAGGAGTCGAATCATCCAACCAAGTTGCACCTATAACTATGGGGAGCCCAGGATGACCAGCCATACACTTCTAAAAGTAGACAGTCTTTATTGTTCTTTCAAAGCCAGGCAAACAAGACAGCTTTCTTCAGCAATGTAAACACAAAGTCCATCATTCTGGTATACTGATAATTATAAAATGGCTCACCATCAGTATATCAGTCCTACACCAGAGTTTAAAGTTCCCATCTGCTTCAGGATACAGGAAATGCCACAGGAGTTCAGCAAACAATGTCTCAGTCGCAAGACAGTCCACAATTTATCACATAGCTGTGTAATGCTTCATGCCATCTCACAGACAGGTACTGACTCTCCTGCAGGCAGGTTAACCCTTTCAGGATCAAAGTCCCTGTAATCAGGGTTGGAAGTTCTTTCCAACCCAAAGTCTCTCTGGGCTTCTGAATTCCAGATCCCATATAAGGACTTAAAACATCTGGGCAAACTATAAGCCAGTGTATCCCTTTCGAACTGGAACCCCTCCTGAGTAGTTCAAGACTGCATTCAAACACTCCCCCTTAAAGGAACCATAATCCAAACAGTGAGGGACACATACTGTATCTCCCATCCAGGACCTACTCCTGCATCCTGTACAGTGGCCAGTCACTTTAAGATCTAGCTTTGATACACAAAAACCATCACCACTAGGCCAGTTTTACACATTTTCATTATTTTAGTAAACGCTATAAAATATTCTACATGTTTTTGTTCAAATGAGCAGATGGTTTGCAAGTATCATGTGAAAGAGGAAACTCTTAGTTCAAGACAATGCTGGGGAAGCCTGCAACTTACACTCAGGTTCTGTACAGGCTTCTTGAAAGAAATATTTAATTACAGAATTTGAAACATCAGAATGCTTGTGGTTGTGACCATTACTAATCATAACAGGACAACATTCTTGCTGGCTTTAAGACTTTTATACTTTTTTTCACAGAAAAGTAACCAACATGCAATTTTGTCTTTCAGATAAAAATGTTCAAGAGGCCGAAAGAAAGGATAGAGAGACTTCAGTAAGATCTTATTTGCATGTAAATACATTGTTACATTACTAACCAATTGAATGTCACTGTTTTATGCTATAATGCATAAAACATGGCAAGTTGGTAAAAAGAGAGTCAGGACCCAATTCCATGCATGACTTGAAATCACCAATTTATTATACATTTGCAACATTTTTACTTACAAAAACAGTCACATCTTAGGCCAGACAATGGCAAGTTTTTGGCAAACTTCTCACAAACCAGTAAACAATCCTGCCCTGTACTGGGTAGCCTCCATTGATTATATATATTGTCAGTGCCACTTCAATCCCAGCATCTTTAACAAGTTTTTGCTAAACACTGCGCTGGACTGACTGGATCAGTCATTGGTTGTAGGTGGGTGGTTGTGTGGATGGGTAGGGAGATGTCCCTTCAGTTAGTTGGACTGAATGGTGGATACTGGCGGTAAACCCTCTTAAGGTTTAGGATGCTGCCTTCCTGGTATGGCCTTGAGGTCGTTTCCACACATATACTTGGAATAATAGAAAAGAAGGATCTCCCAATGTCCAAAGGAATGACTCTTAATCTACCATCAAAAGTGCATTCTTTTGGACATTGGGCGATTCCTCTTTTCTATGATTCCAAGCATCTTTAACAAGTCACTGGTAATTAACAACAAGACCCGGTAATGTTCATAGGTGCACACTCTTTATTATGCCCCACATCTAGTAGCACAAGACTTTGTGATTGGCTGTTAAGGCCCTGGGACTGTATTGTGAGGAGGCAGAAGGAGTGCCATATTCTGCCCATAACTGGAAGTTTCTGCTTGTAGGTTAAAGGGATTGGAGCAGGAATGTTTAGACACCAGAGAGTGCTTTAGTACATGTTAGGTGGTTAGATTTGGCTTTCAACTACTAGTGGTTTCTCTCAACTATTGTAACATCAGTTTACATTTGTAAAACAAACCAGGTTAATATTGAATGCCACATTTTGTAAACAAACTGGTTCCCCAAACTCAGACTACCCATTCTGCAGTAAAAATTCAACTTCGAGTCATTAAACAAATTGGATCGAGCAGTTAAGCAGTTACAATGTTTCTTGTATCTTCTTCAATAACTGTTTCTATTTTTCACATTAAATGGCTGGATACTTTCTAGACAGACCTCCTATAACATGTTTGTATTGCGGTCTAAAATCCTACTAAGGAGAATACCCTAAGCTTTCCCTATGATCACTGGGACATGAATGAGGGAAATCTTACTAATACAGTCACAGACTACAACAAAAGCACATCTGTGTAATGGCAGGGAGGTGGGTTAGAACCTCTGCCAGTGTTTTATTTCTTTACTGTCTATGTCCATGTCAAGAAGCTTCTGTTTAATTCCTGTTTGGGATCACCAAGACATGTAAAGGAATTTTCTTTTTTTTTCCAGGATGGAATTGTGTATGCTCATCTGGATATGGGCCGGCTCACCCAAGGGAGAAAGTAGCTGAGGCAGCAAAATTCTGTAACTTCAGGATAAAGAGCCCCAAGCTTTGAAAATGACATTACTAATAGTGGTTTCTCAAGAAAAAAAATTAAAACACTTTGCTTTATTGTTGTTTGTATGTTGCACTTTGCATATCATTGTTGCTCTTTTCACTGCCTGCTTCCTGGATAAGCCTATGTATTGTGACTATGCCAAACACAGAAATAAAAAAAAAATAATCATGCAGTTCAAATGTTCAGGATAAATACAAAATATAAAGTCATGTAATATTTGTTTTATTTTTCTAAACCTATAGAATTTATCTGTATTTTCTAACTCACTTTAAACTGCAAAAGTAGTGGGAGTTTAAAATAGACCCGAACTTAAAAAGTTAACATTTTATGTGTTATAAAGATCAAAAATATTAAAAAGGGACAGTTTGGCCAAAGGTCTGTTAGCCATATTTGTCCTGAGGGTCAGAGGCATGCACTCAGTTCTGAGAAAGCTCACTGATAGCTCATGTCACAGAGCTGTTCCAAGCTCTGTGGGGAACCCGGCAATAATGTCGGGATCTGCTCAGATTGCCTGACTGGCAGCTGGCTCAGCTTCTGTGAGCAGCTGAGACCCTGGAGCCAGCTGCTCACACCCCCTCCAAATCCCAGCACTCCAGTTAGCTCTGCGGGGCAGAACAGAAAGTAGGTGACTGGCAGTCATTGCTCTCTGCTCACTGAAGACCAAGAACTCAGTGATCACCGGTCATGTGATTGTTCAGTTCTTGGTATTAGAGCTGTCCGGGGTGTCAGACTGAAGCTGCAGCCATCTAAGTATTTTTTTTTATTCCCCACTTTTCTTAATTGTACCTCTGCAGCACTCTAATAATGTATATTTTCGTCTTCAATTCCTCTCACAAAATATCAGTGCACTTTCTAGTCATTCCTGTTCTTACAACCTTATATAATATAAATGATCAGATCCAATAGTCATTTAGGAACAAAAGATACACTGTATTTCCAAACATATTAGGATGCACACGCATGAACTTTAATGGGATCCCAATCTTAGTCCGTAGGGTTCAATATTGAGTTGGCCCACCCTTTGCAGCTATAACAGCTTCAACTCTTCTGGGAAGGCCGTCCACAAGGTTTAGGAGGGTGTCTATGGGAAGGTTTGACCATTGTTCCAGAAGTGCATTTGTGAGGTCAGGCACTGATGACGAGAAGGCCTAGTTCGCAGTCGCCCGAAGGCGTTCTATCTGGTTGAGGTCAGGACTCTGTGCAGGCCAGCCAATTTCTCCACCCCAAATTCACTCATCCATGTCTTTATGGACCTTCTTTTGTGGAACAGGAAGGGGCCCTCCTCAAACTGTTCCCACAAAGTTGGGAGTGTGAAATTGTTAAAAATGTCTTGGTATGCTGATGTCTTAAGTGCTCCCTTCACTTGAGCTAAGGGGCAAGCCCAAACCCTGAAAAACAACCCCACACCATAATCCCCCCCCCCCACCAAACTTTACACTTTGCACAATGCAGTCAGGCAAGCATCGTTCTCCTGGCAACCACCAAGCACAGACACGTCCATCAGATTGCCAAACAGAGAAGCATGATGCGTCACTCCAGAGAATACGTCTCCGCTACTCTAGAGTCCAGTAGTGACGTGCTTTACACCACTGCATCTGGTGCTTTGCATTGTACTTGGTGATGGAAACCCACTGTTGTGCTAATCTGGAGACCACATGAAGTTTGGAGGTCTTTAACAATTGACTGCAGACAGTTGGCTGTTAGTAATAAAAAGTGTATGCTTGTGAGCTACTATGGCGATATTAATACAAAACAATATAAATAATTAACTATTGTGAATGTGATGGTGCATCAACACTAATACACATACTCATAAACTGTGTGGCAAAAGCAAAAAATAAATAATTATAGTGTGTCGCGCTCCACCTAAAAAAATCATGTGTTATAATATGATAGATCCCCTATTAATAATCAATCTTCTCCAACAATATACAACCTTACTCAAACATAATATAAATGTGAAGAAAATACATGATCAAAAATCACTCTAATGAATGTGCCAATAAGTAAATATAAACAACTGTGTGCTATAATTCATCAAAAAAGAAAATTAATAAAGGGTAGTTATAATAAATGCAATCTATATAACTGTCTAAATAATACTGGAAACTCTGAAAAAAAAATAATATACAGTGATCACATAAACGTAATATCAAAAATGAATATATAATACCAGTGAAAAAAAAAAATATATTATATATATATATGTATATATATATATATGTTCTCCTCACCTGTACACAGATTGTCTCAAGCACAGAAAGACAGTCCATAGCAATTACTTTTCAGCAGGTACTCCAATTGTGCCGATTGCACACTTTACCACATTTGGGACGTTTACTCAAGCATAGCAATTCTGAGGATGCAGTCCACTCTCAAATTCTTCTTTTCGGGCTGTTCAAGCCCACTTTTATTCTAATAAAGTTCCAAAAACACACAAGGACCCCTTGTGGCTAATGACTGAATATCTGGAGATTGGTTATTCCCCTCTGACGTAGGCTACCTGGATGTTGCTGGCCTGATGACCCTTCACGTGTTCCAGATCCAGATGACCAGGAGTAGGTCTTAATATACTCCAATGCGCAAGAGATTGCGCTCTCTGGTTAGTGTAATCAACATCCATTTTCACAGCCACAGGAGTCACGGATTTTTCCCCATGCATTACTACCATTGGATAGATTGACTTTGTCACCAATGTCACTTTATGCACCTTTGATGTTTCTTATATATGAGATTGTTATATATCATTTAATTCAGCTCCACTGAGCGCTGTTCACACTTGGTTCGTTCTCTATTGATAATTATGCACTTTTATGGTCCATATTTTTATTTATTTTAACTGATGCTTTTAGCGCTGCATATATTTATGTCTATTTATTTTATGAAGAGGTCCCAGAGGTTTACCTTTTATGCAAGCAGCTTTTCAACATATTTTCTTTCACCCAGCGCTCGTTTATTTTATTTTGAATCTTCACACAAGGATTACGGTTGTAGGGGTTTTCAGCATTCAACTTTCAATTCCACAAAATACAAAAACTCATCACTTTCAGCCTCCTGGCTTGCTCTTACAGCACAATTGCTCTGGTCTGACAGGCTTCAGGCTTTTGTCTGTCTTCCCTGCAGACAATCCTCACAACTCAGTCTATTCTGAACACATGCACCATCTCTGGCTGTCACACAGATTTCTGGGAAGGGTGGGGGCCTGAAATGTAGTCAACTCTCTCGCCAAAACCTGTGCACACCTGCACAATCAGTATGCTGGCTGCTGGCAAAATGTGGACCCGGGATTGGAGGCTTCATACTTAGAGAGTAGAGATGAGCTCTGCCATCCTCCAAACTAAACCTGAACTCCGAACTTGCATGCTTTTTTTTTTTTTTTTCAGTTAGCTTCGGGCCAAGTCATTCTCACTATGGAGCCCACCTCTCTGTTTTCATGAGCTGTAGGACAACAGAGTTTTGGTAAAGATGTGTTTGGATATGCCCAAGTTCATTTCTACTCCCAGGACTCTAGGTCCTAGACCACGATCTACTAATTCTGGAGGAGACCAAACAAGCAGCTTTCTCTGTACAAAACATGCATTCTCATCTAGACCCTGTATGCATGTACAACTTGCACCCCTCAACCTGTAAGCAGGGCCCTGATTCAGCACCAGAAACAACCATGCTGGCCAAGTGCCCCTGCTACCAGCCTCCTACAACAAGAATGTTATAGCGTGGAGGAACTCCACCATATTGGGCACTTGCATTTTCCTGGCCTGAAGCCCTCATCCAGAAATAAGGAATGCCCAAACATTGAGCCTTTTTAAAGTTTTAACATAATGTTCTTTTTCAAAATACACTTCACCATTGCTGCTCTACTCTCAACATCAGTAACTGTGCAAAGTTCAAGTTCAACCACAGCAAAGGATTTGTTCTATTTCAAATACCACTTTATGCATTGACATACCGCATTATACCTAGTCTGTCCAGAAAGTATGGTCACCTGCTGACATGGCACCATCCACAGGCAGCTCAATATATGTAAACCTTCACCTTGTAAAACAACCCCAGTTTAAAATAGAAATGAAAGTCAAAACAATTGTGTATATAAAGATCATTATAAATATCTTTTTCCCACAGCCATAAAACTGCTCTCATGCTTAATGTAGTCAGTTTATGATAGGAAAGCAGAGGGACTGGCAGGAACACCGAGGATTTCACACAAAGGAAGCAATACAAAGAGAACAGAGTACTTTCTCATACAAGTACATGGTACAGCAGGTTCATATCAGGAATATGAAACGTTGTGCAGTGCCACTCTCATGATGGATGCTGTGTTGTGGGTATCCCAAAACTGCACAGCCAGGCAACAGGTATTTTTCACATGGACTTGCATCCTAGAGACAGAAACCAGTCCGTGGGCTTGGTTTTGTTATTTTATTAGGGGAAATAACTTGGATAGGGAAATAAGGATTATGGGATGCCCAGTCAATGAAGAGGGATAATTTCCTTAATATGTACAAAACAGATCCTGGACTGTTCTTTTCCTTGAAAGCTGCCAGTCTTTGCAGGTCAGTAGAAACAGCCCTTTAAGGGAGAGGAACTAGCAGCCCCTCATAAATCAGCTTAGCTTCATGTAATTACATGCAGAGATGTCTCCTCTCCCCCTATAGAATTGCTTCCAGCTCCACAGCCTGAAAACACTACCAGCCCTCACGGCTGCCCTAAGATCTCCCAGTACAAGGATAAAGGATTGAGCCTAGTGTTGTCCTTTAAAAATTTGCTACATGTGGCAGACTTTCCCCTTGTGGATCCCAGAGAGTGTTGATGTGCGCACTCTGTCCTCTTTGCTCCCACTGCTCCAGGTCTCGATCCCATTCATGCTGCACTGCTGAATATATCCTCCTGAGCCAGCCCAAGTCCAGCTTGGAGGTAACCCCTCCCAGGCAACGACAGTCTCCTCAGCACTCCATCTTCCACCTGACTCCCTGTCATCCTGACTCTCCCATATTTATGGGCCAGTCCACCCCTCTACCTGGGCCTCCAAACCTGGGATTGGCCAGACTCCCATAAACATGCAGATTAGGTCTCCACCCCTTCCTGCTTACTGACTTCTGGAAGGTTCTATGGTCCTCCAGAGACAGGAGGAGGAGACAGAGCCACAACCTGATAAGTCATTCAGCTGACCTGCAATAACCCGACCTCAATCACAGACTCACACAATTACCATGAGTCATACATAATGATTTTACCTGCAATACACTACACTATTCTAGTAGCATACTAGAGGATGCTATAGTTGGGTTTACATATTCTTTAACTCTTCAGTAAGACACAGTTAAATCTAACACAATTTTACTTCAGCTAATTGCAGTAGAGAGGATGTTTTACAGTCTTTTGAAGTGTAAAACTATGGGATTAATTTACTAAAACTGGAGAGTGCAAAATCTGGTGCAGCTATGCATAGAAACCAATCAGCTTCCAGGTTTTATTTTACAAAGCTTAATTGAACAAGTTGAAGTTAGAAGCTCACCGACTACCATGCACAGCTGCACCAGATTTTGCACTCTCCAGTTCTCCATGACTTCCTAAGCCCTGCTTCTTTGATTAACTGATACTAACTGAGGAAAATGGAAGAAAAGGGGTGTCTAGCTAAGATGAAACTAATTAGCCCTGTACAGGAGTGAAGGTCAAAGGAAGATATCAAAATCACATTAGTAAACAAGTTGTAGTGGCCAAACACCATCAATACATTTCATCATACTACAGAAAACTGATAACCTCATGCAGTACAAGACAAAAAATACATGAAAGTGGGGCAGAACATTTCCCACCTGAAATAGTAAGATTTTACTATACCACAATCCATAAAGGATGAATTGTCCTTGGATCTAAAAAGAACAAAAAGTGGGAGAACATGCAAAAATATATATACACACACAAGTTCAAAAACATCACATGAACCTCAGATGATCATAATGTTGGCATCTTGATGTCTGCAACAGTCTTTGAAGCATCAAGTAACTTCTCAATGGAAGACAAAGCATGAATAACCACTTTGAGTAAAAAAAAAAAAAATGTATAACAAACAAGAGCAGCAGGATAAATGATCGGGGAGGGAGTGTTTGGTAATATAATATTCACTCAGAGAGAAAGGTGGCAGATCCCCTTAAGTAGGTCTTGGGTAACCTAGTACACATATAAAACAGAAAAACACAACGAAGGCAACTCCATCTGAGTGTATACTGTACGACAGTTGGCATAAATTTGAAGAAATAATGCACTCACATGTAAGAAGACAAGTGAACCTAACATCCATCATGGGGTGGACATTGGCTAGCAGGACAGCATCAGGGGTGCTCAACAAGCTGCAGAACATCTTCAACACAGCTGAGGTGGATGTCATCCAATTACAGCAGCTCGTGGTGATGGGGACACAGTTCTAGTGCTTCAGCTTACAGAACCTAGCAGAAACACCAACCGCTACCTGGTGTTAGGCCAGCCGCTGCCTGCTAGACACTGCACAGTGAAGTCAGAACATCAGGATTGTCTCCTACACCGATATGCCTTTTCCTCCTGCTGTAGCACTACTCTGCCTGCTGATTCCAGCTGCCCGATGTCCACCCTGTGATGTCTAATCAATGTGTGAGTGCATTATTTATTCAAATGTATGCTGTCATACAGTATACACTCAGATGGAGGTGCCCTCTTTGTGTTTCTCTGTTTTATAACCACTTTGAGGTTGAAGTAGAACAGCCTCTCTTATCGCTCTTATTTTTGGATGACTCTGTCCCCAAGAGGCTCAGCTCTCAATTCCTGAAATGGAGGATGCTCCAATTTAAAGATGGGTAAAAAAATTATCTATTAAAGGTGTGAACATCCAAAATAATCACAGCACACCAACCCCTTGGGCTGAAACCAACCCCAGTGGTCTAATACAAAGAATTGCCAGAGCATACACATACATACAGTATATACATATACACATTTATATACACATAGACTTGCTGATCAGAAATCAGTGCTCTGATGGGCAAGATGTAAGTTCACAGTGTGAAGCACTGTAAAACAATGTGAAGCAATATAAAACCGTATGATAAAATATAAAACAAATTGACAGATAAAGCTTATGTAAACTAGATAATGTGGGTAGCCCAGAGTGCTATACAACACACTGCTAATCTAAATCTGGAAGTGCTGCTTTGTTCCAGCATGGGTGTGCTGTGTGGCTATAGCAGACAAAAAGGGTAGAGGGGGAGAGAATAGCAACAACCATAGTGTAGCATGTAAAGTGTAATTTTAATGGAAAGTGTAAAAAATTACTCACAAAGTTAATGCGGAGCTCAGTCAGGTAGTCTCTTGCACAGAGATCGGACAGGCAACCAGGATACCTTGCCTTGGCCACCGGCAAAGGAGTGGAGATGGAATGGAAGCAGTGAACCGCTGTCACTGGAGAGCCAAGGCCAAAGCCATGGATGGGACACGGGCCAGGATATGAAGTCACCTGGAGCTGGAACAAGAACGTGTTTCAAAGCAACCTTGCTTCTTCTTCAGTCTGACTCTCACTGGGACTATCTATGTGAAGCAACATTACTACTGTGAAGCTCCACTGATAACTGGACTAGCCCTTAGTTGCAGCTGGCTCACTTTGAATAGTATCTACCAGAATAGATGGTGACTTAGCTGCATAGTCTATGAACATCAATGCTGCCATGTAGGATCATAGCATTAGTAGATTTCTGGACATCCATTGAAGGTTCAGTCTTGTTGCCGTCAGCAAAAGTTTGAGTTGTTGTTTCGCAGATGTTGCTGTAAGATGGTTCTGTTACGTAGACTTCATCACTCACAGGAAGTCTCATTTAAAAAGTAAGTAACTCTTTTGAGATTCCACAGCACATGTTTTGAAAGATCACGTGATGTCTTGAGTTCTTTCAACAACTGATTTACATGTAAGCACAGTGACTGAATTTTGTTCCGTGTGGAGCAAGAAGTGCCAAAAACAACCTCCCTTAGTTCAGTCTTTTGGGCATAAGGATTGTTATGAAGATCACCTTTGTACTGCTTTTGTACCTTGTGGACTCTTAGAATGTGCCTTCCCAGTAGAAGCATGATCTTCCAACAGTGGTGTGTAGACTTGTCTAAGAACTTTAAAGTCATTAATGTGGACGGAGCTCAATGCTCCCAATGAGTGACACTAGTAGCACCTGCTAATGCCTGAATCTACAGGCGGAGGCAGCATAACGTAAAATCATTGTTAAGGTGGCACCCCAACTTAAAAGCGAGCATACGTTACTTGTAGAGATGAGCGAATCGAAGTAGCCGAAGTGGAATTCGAGTCGAATATCGGAAAAATTTCGATTTGCGCCGAATCCGAAAAATAGCCTAATTCGGACGCGCGAATCGAAATTTTTCCGAAAATGGCGGCTGACATGTGCGGCGACGGAGCGGGGATGTCTGGGAAGGCGCGCAGACAAGGCACGCTGACCCATAATGCATTCCTCAACGACATGTGATCGCATCAGCCAATCAGCAGCCAGCCAGCTAGCACTGTGTAATGGTCGAGCTATAAATAGCGGCCATTTTGGAATTCTTCATTTGCCTGCAGTCATTGAACAGAGGCAGACCGCTCTGTATTAGGGACAGGGACAGAGTTAGGGCCACAGAAACGATACTTGGGGACAGAGAAACGATACTTAGGGACAGAGAACTATTACTCAGGGACACAGAATTGTTAATTAGGGCAACAGAATCGTTACTTAGGGACAAAGAAACGCTAGTTAGGGCCACAGAATTCATACTCAGGGACAGACAGAATTGTTACTGAGTGCCAGAGAATTGTTACTTAGGGCCACAGAAACGTTATTAGGGCCACAGAATTCTTACTCAGGGACAGACAGAATTGTTACTGAGTGCCAGAGAATTGTTACTTAGGGCCACAGAAACGTTATTAGGGCCACAGAATTGTTACTCAGAGACAGACAGAATTGTTACTGAGTGCCAGAGAATTGTTACTTAGGGCCACAGAAACGTTATTAGGGCCACAGAATTGTTACTCAGGGACAGACAGAATTGTTACTGAGTGCCAGAGAATTGTTACTTAGGGCCACAGAAACTTTAGTTAGGGCCACAGAATTGTTACTCAGGGACAGACACAGAATTGTTACTGAGGGCCACAGAACTGTTACTTAGGGCCACATAATTGTTACTCGCACAGACACAGAATTGTTACTCGCACAGACACAGAATTGTTACTGAGGGCCACAGAACTGTTACTTAGGGCAACAGAATTGTTACTCGCACAGACACAGAATTGTTACACAGGGACACAGAACTGTTACTGAGGGCCACAGAACCGTTACTTAGGGCCACAGAATTGTTACTCGCACAGACACAGAATTGTTACTCGCACAGACACAGAATTGTTACTGAGGGCCACAGAACTGTTACTTGGGGCCACAGAACAGAATTGTTAATCAGGGACACAGAATTGTTACTGAGGGCCACAGAACTGTTACTTAGGGCCACAGAATTGTTACTCGCACAGACACAGAATTGTTACTCAGGGACACAGAACTGTTACTGAGGGCCACAGAACTGTTACTTAGGGCCACAGAATTGTTACTCGCACAGACACAGAATTGTTACTGAGGGCCACAGAACTGTTACTTGGGGCCACAGAAACGAATCAGGGACACAGAATTGTTACTGAGGGCCACAGAACTGTTACTTAGGGCCACAGAATTGTTACTCGCACAGACACAGAATTGTTACACAGGGACACAGAACTGTTACTGAGGGCCACAGAACCGTTACTTAGGGCCACAGAATTGTTACTCGCACAGACACAGAATTGTTACTCGCACAGACACAGAGACAGGGAACAGAATTGTTACTGAGGGACACAGAACTGTTACTTAGGGCCACAGAATTGTTACTTAGCACAGACACAGAATTGTTACTCGCACAGACACAGAATTGTTACTCAGGACACAGAAATTGTTACTCAGGGACACAGAACTGTTACTTAGGGCCACAGAACAGAATTGTTACTCGGGACACAGAATTGTTACTGACAGGGCACAGAATTGTTACTTGGGGCCACAGAAATGTTACTCAGGGACACAGAATTGTTACTGAGGGCCACAGAACTGTTACTTAGGGCCACAGAATTGTTACTCGCACAGACACAGAATTTTACTCGCACAGGGACACAGAATTGTTACTGAGGGCCACAGAACTGTTACTTAGGGCCACAGAATTGTTACTCGCACAGACACAGAATTGTTACTCGCACAGACACAGAATTGTTACTGAGGGCCACAGAACTGTTACTTAGGGCCACAGAATTGTTACTCGCACAGACACACAGAATTGTTACTCGCAGGGACACAGAATTGTTACTGAGGGCCACAGAACTGTTACTTGGGCCACAGAATTGTTACTCAGGGACACAGAATTGTTACTGAGGGCCACAGAACTGTTACTTAGGGCCACAGAATTGTTACTCAGGGACACAGAATTGTTACTGAGACACAGAATTGTTACTGAGGGGCCACAGAATGTTACTTAGGGACACAGAATTGTTACTGAGGGCACAGAATTGTTACTGAGGGCCACAGAACTGTTACTTAGGGCCACAGAATTGTTACTCACTCAGAACACACTCAGGGACACAGAATTGTTACTCAGAGGACACACACAGAATTGTTACTGAGGGCCACAGAACTGTTACTTAGGGCCACAGAATTGTTACTTACTACCACAGAATTGTTACTCGCACAGACACAGAATTGTTACTGAGGGCCACAGAACTGTTACTTAGGGCCACAGAATTGTTACTCGCACAGACACAGAATTGTTACTCAGGGACACAGAATTGTTACTGAGGGCACAGAACTGTTACTTAGGGCCACAGAAACGTTACTTCAGGGACACAGAATTGTTACTGACTTACTTAGGGCCACAGAGAATTGTTACTCGCACAGACACAGAATTGTTACTCGGGACACAGAACTGTTACTTGACACAGAATTGTTACTGAGGGCCACAGAATTGTTACTGAGGCCACACAGAATTGTTACTCAGGGCACAGAATTGTTACTGAGGGCCACAGAACTGTTACTGAGGGCCACACAGAATTGTTACCACAGCAACACAGACACAGAATGTTACTGAGGGCCACAGAATTGTTACTTAGGGCCACAGAATTGTTACTGAGCACAGACACAGAATTGTTACTCAGGGACACAGAATTGTTACTGAGGGCCACAGAACTGTTACTTAGGGCCACAGAATTGTTACTCGCACAGACACAGAATTGTTACTCGCACAGACACAGAATTGTTACTGAGGGCCACAGAACTGTTACTTAGGGGCCACAGAATTGTTACTCAGGGACACAGAATTGTTACTGAGGGACACAGAATTGTTACTGAGGGCCACAGAATTGTTACTTAGGGGCCACAGAAACGTTACTACTCAGGGACACAGAATTGTTACTCAGGGACACAGAATCGTTTAATTAAAGAGTATGTCAGACAACATGCAGAGGAGTGTTACAGAGGAGGCAATGTTTTAGGAGCGAGCAGACGTTACTCAGCAGAGGAATTGTTACGAGGCAGCACTATTCGCAGCCAGAGGCTAGTGCTCCCGGTGTCATCCAGTACAGTGAGGAAGAGCAACAGAGGGCGGTCAGGAACGGGGGGAGACATCCGCCTCTTTCAGCAGCCAGGCGAAGAAGTAGTGGCGAGGAGAGTTGGCTCGGTAGCCGGTCTAGAGACAGGTCTGTCTCCTGACCCACACGCAGCCGAGGGGGCTAGTAGTGAGGCGGAGACCCTAATTGATGATGATGAGGCTGATCGCACTTGGCAGCCTCGTCGTCATCAGGCTATTGCTTCCGCATCATCAGGAGAAGAGGGTGGCAGCTTGGCAGCGAGCAAAACAGTCGGTGGGTTGTCTCCATCGCCACACTCTGCCATGTGCCACTTTCAGGTCTCCTCACACACACTGCTGGTGTGGGCCACAGAATTTTTTGACATAGGGTGCTGGCAGATTACGGGCCTCCCATAGCTGCTGCCAGGCCCCTAATCTGCCATGGGCCCCTATAGTGACCGCCTCCTCATGCTGCTGCCCAGGTCCACAGTCTGTCCTCATGGGTCCCTCAGTCAGTACAGGTCCCATTGCTGCTGTCCCACACGCCACACTCTCAGCACCAGTGGCCACTTTCAGCCTCCTCACACACTGCCAGGTGTGTCAGGGACACAGACATAGGTTGCTGGCAGATTACGGGCCTCCCATAGCTGCTGCAGCCACAGGCCCCTAATCTGCCATGGGCCCAGATATACCGCCTCCTCATGCTGCTGCCAGTCCAGAGTCTGTCATGGGTCCCTGTACGGCCCCATTGCTGCTGTCTGTCCCATCGCCACACACTCTCATGCCATGTGCCACTTTCAGGTCTCCTCACACACTGCTGGTGTGTTGAATTTTTTTGACATAGGGTGCTGGCAGATTACGGGCCTCCCATAGCTGCTGCCAGGCCCCTAATCTGCCATGGGCCCCTATATATACCGCCTCCTCATGCTGCTGCCAGGTCCAGAGTCTGTCATGGGTCCCTGTACGGCCCTCCCATTGCTGCTGTCTCTCCATCGCCACACTCTGCCATGTGCCACTTTCAGGTCTCCTCACACACTGCTGGTGTGTTGAATTTTTTGACATAGGGTGCTGCAGGCAGATTACGGGCCTCCCATAGCTGCTGCCAGGCCCCTAATCTGCCATGGGCCCCTATACCGTTATCTATACCACAATTGTCATGCTGCTGCCAGGTCCAGAGTCTCTCATGGGTCCCTGTACGGCCTCCCATTGCTGCTGTCTCCATCGCCACACTCTGCCATGTGCCACTTTCAGGTCTCCTCACACACTGCTGGTGTGTTGAATTTTTTGACATAGGGTGCTGGCAGATTACGGGCCTCCCATAGCTGCTGCCAGGCCCCTAATCTGCCATGGGCCCCTATATACCGCCTCCTCATGCTGCTGCCAGGTCCAGAGTCTGTCATGGGTCCCTGTACGGCCTCCCATTGCTGCTGTCTCCATCGCCACACTCTGCCATGTGCCACTTTCAGGTCTCCTCACACACTGCTGCTGTGTGTTTCAATTTTTTGACATAGGGTGCTGGCAGATTACGGGCCTCCCATAGCTGCTGCCAGGCCCCTAATCTGCCATGGGCCCCTATATACCGCCTCCTCATGCTGCTGCCCAGGTCCAGAGTCTGTCATGGGTCCCTGTACGGCCTCCCATTGCTGCTGTCTCCATCGCCACACTCTGCCATGTGCCACTTTCAGGTCTCCTCACACACTGCTGGTGTGTTTGAAATTTTTGACATAGGGTGCTGGCAGATTACGGGCCTCCCATAGCTGCTGCCAGGCCCCTAATCTGCCATGGGCCCCTATATACCGCCTCCTCATGCTGCTGCCAGGTCCAGAGTCTCTCATGGGTCCCTGTACGGCCTCCCATTGCTGCTGTCTCCATCGCCACACTCTGCCATGTGCCACTTTCAGGTCTCCTCACACACTGCTGGTGTGTTGAATTTTTTGACATAGGGTGCTGGCAGATTACGGGCCTCCCATAGCTGCTGCCAGGCCCCTAATCTGCCATGGGCCCCTATATACCGCCTCCTCATGCTGCTGCCAGGTCCAGAGTCTGTCATGGGTCCCTGTACGGCCTCCCATTGCTGCTGTCTCCATCGCCACACTCTGCCATGTGCCACTTTCAGGTCTCCTCACACACTGCTGGTGTGTTGAATTTTTTGACATAGGGTGCTGGCAGATTACGGGCCTCCCATAGCTGCTGCCAGGCCCCTAATCTGCCATGGGCCCCTATATACCGCCTCCTCATGCTGCTGCCAGGTCCAGAGTCTGTCATGGGTCCCTGTACGGCCTCCCATTGCTGCTGTCTCCATCGCCACACTCTGCCATGTGCCACTTTCAGGTCTCCCTCACACTGCTGGTGTGTTGAATTTTTTGACATAGGGTGCTGGCAGATTACGGGCCTCCCATAGCTGCTGCCAGGCCCCTAATCTGCCATGGGCCCCTATATACCGCCTCCTCATGCTGCTGCCAGGTCCAGAGTCTGTCATGGGTCCCTGTACGGCCTCCCATTGCTGCTGTCTCCATCGCCACACTCTGCCATGTGCCACTTTCAGGTCTCCTCACACACTGCTGGTGTGTTGAATTTTTTGACATAGGGTGCTGGCAGATTACGGGCCTCCCATAGCTGCTGCCAGGCCCCTAATCTGCCATGGGCCCCTATATACCGCCTCCTCATGCTGCTGCCAGGTCCAGAGTCTCTCATGGGTCCCTGTACGGCCTCCCATTGCTGCTGTCTCCATCGCCACACTCTGCCATGTGCCACTTTCAGGTCTCCTCACACACTGCTGGTGTGTTGAATTTTTTTGACATAGGGTGTGCTGGCAGATTACGGGCCTCCCATAGCTGCTGCCAGGCCCCTAATCTGCCATGGGCCCCTATATACCGCCTCCTCATGCTGCTGCCAGGTCCAGAGTCTGTCATGGGTCCCTGTACGGCCTCCCATTGCTGCTGTCTCCATCGCCACACTCTGCCATGTGCCACTTTCAGGTCTCCTCACACACACTGCTGGTGTGTTGAATTTTTTGACATAGGGTGCTGGCAGATTACGGGCCTCCCATAGCTGCTGCCAGGCCCCTAATCTGCCATGGGCCCCTATATACCGCCTCCTCATGCTGCTGCCAGGTCCAGAGTCTGTCATGGGTCCCTGTACGGCCTCCCATTGCTGCTGTCTCCATCGCCACACTCTGCCATGTGCCACTTTCAGGTCTCCTCACACACTGCTGGTGTGTTGAATTTTTTTGACATAGGGTGCTGGCAGATTACGGGCCTCCCATAGCTGCTGCCAGGCCCCTAATCTGCCATGGGCCCCTATATACCGCCTCCTCATGCTGCTGCCAGGTCCAGAGTCTGTCATGGGTCCCTGTACGGCCTCCCATTGCTGCTGTCTCCATCGCCACACTCTGCCATGTGCCACTTTCAGGTCTCCTCACACACTGCTGGTGTGTTGAATTTTTTGACATAGGGTGCTGGCAGATTACGGGCCTCCCATAGATGCTGCCAGGCCCCTAATCTGCCATGGGCCCCTATATACCGCCTCCTCATGCTGCTGCCAGGTCCAGAGTCTCTCATGGGTCCCTGTACGGCCTCCCATTGCTGCTGTCTCCATCGCCACACTCTGCCATGTGCCACTTTCAGGTCTCCTCACACACTGCTGGTGTGTTGAATTTTTTGACATAGGGTGCTGGCAGATTACGGGCCTCCCATAGCTGCTGCCAGGCCCCTAATCTGCCATGGGCCCCTATATACCGCCTCCATCATGCTGCATGCCAGGGCCTCCACAGTGTCTCATGCCATGTGCCACTTTCAGGTCTCCTCACACTGCTGGTGTGTTGAATTTTTTGACATAGGGTGCTGGCAGATTATGGGCCTCCTATAGCTGCTGCCAGGCCCCTAATCTGCCATGGGCCCCTATACCACCTCCTCATGCTGCTGCCAGGTCCAGGCGAACGTAGTCACACAGGGGAGGAACTTCTCAGTGTAATGAACAGAGAAATCGACAGATGGCTGTCTCCGCGCAAACTGAAAATGGGAACCATGTTGACCGACAACGGAAAGAACATGGTGTCTGCTCTGCGTCAAGTAAGGTTGTGCCATGCGCCATG
>CATNWA010001052.1:0-38787 GCA_951230385.1 Staurois parvus | reverse complement strand
ATCCGTTTTTTTTGGGGCTCTAAAAGATGCCCCAACCGAAAAATGCACCCAAGATAGGAATCCAAGAAAAAAAATATTCTAAAAACCAGTGGATGCAGACTTTAGTCCCGGAAATACCAAGACGCGACTTTAGAAACAGAGATGACCAGGGGACTGCGGAAAATAGTACAGGGATGACCAAGACTGGGGGAAACAGTACGGGAGATGACCAAGACTCCCGGGAAACAGTACGGGAGATACCAGGGGACAGCGCCCATAGAACAGGAGATGCCCCAAGACTGCAAAAAACATTGTGACCAAAAAAAAATTCAACCCCCAATGCTGAAAAAGGGGTTTAGGGACAAAGTGTACTTTTGGGGAATTGAAATTAAAAATCAAATCCTAAAAGGGACGTTTTTAAACTCCCCAAAAATGCAATTAAAATGACATCAATTGTTTTGAAATACATTAGTAAAGGGGTTTTTATGGGTTTTTTTTCCCATTGCCACAATTTTTTCAACCCCTTAAAGACTACCACCTGAAGAACAGAGGTTCATACAGGTGTTTTCCCCATCAGGATTGAAAACACCTGTGGTTTTCCCACCGAGAAAGCAATCAAGCATAATAAGCCCCAAATTAGGCACCTTTAAAATGACTGTGATACCCAGTTTCCTTCTAGACTTTTACGGGTGGGGTTACAAACATGGTGAAGGCAAGAAAAAGGTCCAGGAAGACGGGAGAAGGGGTGATTTCTCTTCAAAAGGAAGGGCAATGCTATAAAAGATTGCAAAGATGTTAACATACCAAGAGACACCTTAGCGAAGCAACATTCGCAAATTCAAAGGCAAAGGGCACTGTTGAAATGGAAACCTACACCTGGTCGTGGCAGAAAGAAATGCTTGACATTCGACTGCTTGTGCGCCTACCTGAAGGCGTAGAGTGGAGAGAAGTCCCCGGTGTGACTGCTGAGGAACTGAGAAAGATTTGTCGAAATGTGAGGTTACAGAAGTTTCAGCCCAGAACAATAAGACAGCACACTGCGTAATTGAATGCCTCCGTGCCCAGAACTCCCATGCCGTAACCCCCTTCGCTGTCTCCATAAGAATAAGAAGAGTCGATCTGCAGTATGCAAATAGCCCTATGTGGAACAAACCACAAAAGTTTGTGGTATAGTGTTCTGTGGAACTGAATGAAACAAAATTAGACCAGTTGGGCCCATGGATCAACGCTATGTTTGGAGGAGGAAGAACAAGGCCTATGATGAAAAAGAACACCTTATCCTACTGTGAAGCATGGTGGAGGGTCAATCATGCTTTTGGGGCTGTTTTTTGCTTCTGCAGGTACAGGAAGCTTCAGCGTGTGCAAGGGTACCATGAATTCTCTCAGTACCAGGAGATATTGATGGAAACGTGATGCAGTCCGTCACACACCTGAGGCTTGGAGACGTTGGAACCTTTTCAACAGGACAATGATCCCAAGCATACCTCCAAGTCCACTAGAGCATGGTTGCAGAGGAAAGGCTGGAACATTTTGGAGTGGCCATCGCAGTCACCAGTACTTAAATCCGATTGAGAACCTCTGTGGGACTTAAAGAAAGCAGTTGCAGTGCGCAAGCCTAAGAATGTGACTGAACTGGAGGCAAGACACTTGTGTCAAGCTATGCTTCACGTTTAAAAGCTGTTTATAACTGTAAAAGGATGCTGTACAAAGTACTAAGATTGAATGTCACTTGGGGGTTGAATAAAACTGATAATGCTGTGAGCACAGAAAAGACATTTGTGGTTATTTCATTATAACTGTTATGTTATATTTGTCTGACCTACAAGTGCCTCTTTAATGTAAATGTAAGCAAGATGACTGAATGATCAAAAGCAATGTCAAACTGGCCAAAAACACTCAATTTCAGTGGGGGTTGAATAATTTGGTCACAACTGTAGTACAGGAGAATGACCAGAGACTTATGCGGGCACAGTACAGGAGATGACCAAGACTGCGGGCACAGTACAGGAGATGACCAGAGACTGCAGACATAGTACAGGAGATGACCAGAGACTGCAGACATAGTACAGGAGATATATAGAAATAAAAATGCATTGCTAAAAACGTATATCTACTATAATGAAGGTAAGTATAATCTTATATTATAAGTGGGCACTGGTGTGAGCGCAAAAATAGTGCAGTGAAAATGCGTCTGCAAATGACGTATTAGTGATATCGTGACAATGCTAGTAAGTCTAATCACAAAATAATGATGTCCATAATGCAGGGTGATCCGTGCTTCGTGACCATACATATTGGTGCCAAGATTTGGTGAGGTGATGCACTTACCAGAAGTACAAATAATACATGCCTTATACAGTATGTAAATCCTTATGACGGAGTCATCAGGATCTGGTCCGGGGCTGCGGTGTCATCAGGCTCAACAGTGGACGCGCAAGATGATAACTCACACTCGGGGGTCTCACTCCACTCACAGACTCATCAGGCAGCTCTAGGCATTAACTCCACACTCCCAAATGGCTCCACCTTATGAGGCTCGCAATGAACAAGCCAATGGCAGAAAATGGTACTAATAGTGTAGTATTTTTATTCACATATGAAACAAATCCAGAGTAAAGCAGACAACTTACATGTGGTTAAAAGATGACCAGAGACTGCGGACATACTACAGGAAATGACCAGAGAATGCGGATGTACTACAAGAGATGACCAGAGACTACAGACATAATACAGGAGATGACCTGAATTTGACAGGTACCTGCTCCCACTTCCGTGGAGTTGTCCCCCCCCCTCCTTTCCCGTAGTCTTGTGGGACACGTGACAGGTCCCACAAGACTACGGGCCATTCACAAAGCACAGCGCTTCTCGCACATGTGCAGTGGGCACCCGACTGTGAAGTCACAAGCTGTCACAGCTGGGTGCACACACTGAAGATGCCAGCGCCAGGGAGAGAAAGACAGCTGTGAAAGCAGGACACCACTGGACCAAGGAACAGGTAGGACCGAGGAGCGGGTTCTTCTGCACAGTAGAGCCGAGCGGCCGGCCCGGTATTCTAACATGGCGGTGGCGGGAATACCGGCTGCTCCATATTCGCTTCATAAGACGCACAGACATTTCCCCCCATTTTTTGGGGGGAAAAAAAGCGCGTCGTATGGAGTGAAAAATACAGTAGGTAGTTTGGATCCTGACTTTGATGGAATTTTGTGTCTTAGTCCTGTTCACTGTGCTCATCTCGGACTACTGAAAGTACTGTGGACTACTGTTTCCTTATCTGGTTCTTTAGAGGGAGCAATCCATACCCTGAGGTGTATTTTAGCACCTATGTTGCAAGTGAGGGATGTCATATGGTGGTCCAGTGATACCCTGGGTAAACTGCATTCAAAACAGGTTCAGTTCCTGCTGCAGAAATTCCCTGGTATTGGCAGAGAATGTTTTTGATGTCTCTGTGGAATCACCCAGATCTAGATCTTTCTTCCTCATTTGCTTTACAGACTTGGTTTAACCTATGCAAGTGTTCTTTGTCATCCTAAAATAACTGACTTTTGCTCCATGGATACTGATGTTTCACTGAATCTGGGGACCTAGGAGCATATCTAGACCTGTGACTCATTTGTTTTATTTATTTTATATTATACACATAGAAAATCCGATAGGAGGTGTTGGGACATTATAAGTTAGGCAGGAACACCCAAAACTGTCAACTAGACTGTAACAGAGTTAAGAATTATGGCAGGGAGATCTCACTGTTGGAGTATTTAAGGCATTTTGGAAGCCAGGGGCCACCAACCTCTACCGATAGCTTTCTTACTATAATGGCAGTAATCCATTGTGATGTTGCAAGGTACACCAGTCTTTATGTAATCTACTCATTTACATTACATTTTAAAGGTGTGACATAGCCTACAATTATAACACCTGAAAATTCCAAATGTTCAAAAGGTTCTTTACTCATTTGAACCTAGGTGGATATTTCATTAGCAACAGGTATGTGCTTGGAATTTAAATTGGTGAAGTCTTCTTACTAAAGGGATATAGCTCAGTACTTGTATTTCTACTCGTATTTGTTTTTTCTATCTTCAATACATTGTACAATAATGTCATCTATAAATATATGTATGGCTGACCTGCTTACTGGTCATATGGTTTTGAGTTACAAACCTTCTTCTCTATTCCTTTTTATTGTAATGTCATGTAATCTACTTATCTATATTACATTATAAAGGGACTACATGGCCTACAATTATAACACTTGGAAATTTCACATGTTCATAAGGTTCTTCATTTATTTGGACCTAGGTGGAGGCTTCTTTAGCAATGGGTATGTGCTTGGTGCTTGAGTTTTTGAAGACTTTTTGCTAAAGGGATATAGTCCCTGTACCTGTATTTCTATTTGTATTTGTTTTTATATCTTCAAGACATTATACAATTCTTAATATCTAAATCCTTTATTAGAAACATAATAGCCACACCTCAACATCACTCACAGGCATCCATTAAAACAAGTTAATTTTACAAAGGTGAAAATATCTAGAAATTTAGTGGTAAACGTGGTAAAATGTGTTATTGCACACCAAAACCCCAAGAATAATCTTTAACAAGCAGCATGTAAAATAAGAGCACATCTCTGTACACTATTGTAGAACCTCTTGACCCCCAGAGGATTTTAGGGACCCCGAGATGTCAGGTGGCTTGACGTTTCACCTGGCGAGATTTAAAAGATGGGCACTAGGTAGAGCGATACCTCAAAAATGCAGCACATTCCAAACACTGCCTCCAGGCATACAAAAAGGACCCGTACAGCCGTACAGGAAAAATAACCTTTAAACAGGGCCGAATCTAGCCTGTCTGATTTGGGGGTGCAGTGAAACACATCAGGGGGGCAGAGGAAGCGAGGTCAACAGGGCAATGTGTAAGAGTCAGAATAACAGTGTACAGGTGGTCAGCAGGGCAGAGGATAGGGTCAGCAGTTTGTAGGGCAGTATACAGAGGCCATTAGTTTGAAGGGCAGTGTACAGTGGGTTATCTAGGGGCTAGCATGGCAGAGAACAGGGGTCAACAAGACAGAGGACAGGGGTTAGCATGGTGGAAGACAGTGGTCAGTAGCGTTGAGGACAGGATCACTGCTAGTAGGGCACTTAAAGTGGAGTCCCAGCTGTTTTTGTGTTTATTAAGTCAGCAGCTACAAAAACTGCAGATGCAGACTTTTAATAAACACACACACCTACCTGTCCCAGAATCCAGCGATGTTCTCACCCACACCATCCCTTCTCTCCTCCATGGCGCTGGCATCTCAACTGTGAGCACCAGGCTGTGACAGCTTGCAGCTTCACAGCCTGGTGCCCACTGCGTATGAGCAAGTTGCGCTGCGCCACCTGATTGTCCCGGCAGTCTTCTGGGACTTGTGAAAGTTCCTAGGAGACTGCGGAAGGAAGGAGGGGGCCGGACTTCCGGCTCACTTCGCCACAGTAAACTGAGTCGGAAGTGGGAGCGGGTGCCTGTCAAAAACAGGTATCCGCTCCCCCCTCCTACTTCCCCCCAAAAGGTGCCAAGTATGGCAGTGGGGGTGGGGGGAGGAGGCAAATATGTGGAACTTCGGCTTTTGAGTGGAACTCCGCTTTAAGAGATCTCCTCCTCCCCACACAGCACATAGCTGAGATCGGCATCCCTACACACAGTGTGTAGCTGGCTACTGCAGTTGCCAATCCATTCAGGATATTTCAAAGGTCAGAACAGCAACATAGCAGCCAGATACACATTGTGCAGATCGATAGGGAATCTGATCTCAGCCATTAGTTACTCCACTCCTAGTTTCATTTCTCTCCCCAAATCTCCTCTCCTAGTGCAAATACTCCCCCTTAAACCCCCTCCCAGCACAAATCCTCCCCTAAATTGCCCCTCCTAGTACGAACCAACCCTCCTAGTACAAATTCCCCCACCACCCTCCTAGTACAACCCCCCCCCCCAAATCTGCACCCTTCCTAGCATAAATCCCAATCCCCCACCCAAATCCCCCTCCCAGCACAAATCCTCCCCCAAATTGCCCCTCCTAGTATGAACCCCCCTCAAATCCCCCTCCTAGTACAAATTTATTCCCAACCCCCCTCCTAGTACAATCCCCCCCCCCCCCCCAAATCCTCACCCTTCCCAGCACAAATCCCCACCCCAACCCAAATCCCCCTCCTAGCACAAATTCCCCCCCCCCCCCCCAATTCCCCCCTCCTAACACAAATTCTCCCCAATCCTGCCTCCTAACACATCCCTCCCAATTACCCTTCCCAGCACGAACAGCCCCCCTCCCCACCCCTCCTTCACAAGCTCCCCCTCCCCCAATCTTGCATGTGGGAACTACAGGAGTAGTGAGGAGATGCAGGTTCTCTGTGATCTCCCTCCTCCTGTCATACAGCGATCCTCCATACAGAAGGTTACACAGGGTCGCTCTTAGATCCGACAGTGCACAGCTTGATTACCCGCCCCCATCCCCTCCAAAGACTGTCAACTCCTGGAGATCTGGATGGGGGATAGTAATCAAGCTGTTTACCATAGTATCTAAGAGTGGTCCTGTGTAACCTGCTGTATGAAGGATCGCTGTATGACAGGAGGAGGGAGATCACAGAGAAGCCCGGACCTCCTCTCTGATCTCTCCTCTCCACTTCACTTCTCCTACCTGGACTGTATACTTCAGTTCACTGCGGCAGGCTCTGAGTGCAGGAAAGGTGGGGGGGGGATGCTCAGTGATCACAGGCACAATGAGAATGGGGGGGAGGCACCTGGCTTCAGGGGGCACAACTGAAATCTGGGGAGGCACAGCCCACCCAGCACCCCCCCTAGATCCGGCCATGCCTTTAAGCCAGACTGGAACCCTGTACTCTTCTAGCTGTAAACAGTTTCACTCATTTCACGCCAGATTATAAATTATATGTATTAATAGAATAGGTGACAAACAGACCTAGACCCAAAAACAAAAGGAATGGTAAGCTGCAATATATGAAATATTTGCTTTTGGGTTATTCCTTAATGGATCAAGAGTGACAGCTGATCAATGTGTGTGTTCTAGAAGTGCCTGGTCTCCAATAGTGCCACTAGTGGAAAGGTGTTAAAATTGTGTGGCAGACACTTACAGAGTGTGAAGCTTGGGATGGCCTTACTGGTGGTAAACCACAGCTAGACAGGCCTACTGTAAAGTACTAGTTGTTAAGCAACTCCTTTAGGTGAAAACTGGACAATGTGGTCAGAAAGGGCAATTCATAGCAGCAAAAATGTGGATCCATAGGTACCAAACTCTACATGTAACTTGAGAGTGGCATATGTTGACCTTTAAAAGAAAGTTTTTTTCAATCAGAATATGTACCATTGATATGGGGTTGTGCTTTGCCATGCCCCTGCTGCTGGAAAAGGCACCTGAAGGTATAAAAGAAATACTGGAGTATTTATGTATAAACTGGAAGGGGACTTGAGCATTGAAGAAACCAGAGCAGAAGAGGTGTGTCAGCAGAATCAGCAACTGTAAACCAATGCACAGCCACCTGATTGACACCCTACCGCACCCCAGACAGCCATCTTCATTGTGAATAACCTTCAGTGGCCCAGCTAGATGAGCACATAGCGAGCAAGTCCTTTACCCTCTGGATTTGAGTGAAGTTAACTGTATAGATACTATATCATGAGGCCTTATAATCTTGGGGCTAGGGGCAGGCAGCAGAACCTTCCACCTCATTCCACATAAAACGTAATGACAAGCAGACATAGCACTGCACATTTCTAAATTAGAACCAATAAATCTAAATATTCATTTTGTTAATGGTTCATTCCCTCATGTTTTTGACTGGTAATAGCTCTCAAGAACATGTTGGCATGGTCTGCAGGACATAAGCTAACCACGGGTCTGAGTGTACAATCCCTATTAGCTTTTGTCTGACAGAGAAAAAGCAGAGGTGGGGACCATGAAGGGAAGGAGCTTAGTAAAGTGCAGTCATTTTAAGGATCATGGTACTTCTCATGTAACTCCTAAATCAGTGGAAGTCATTAATATTATATCTATTGTCACAAGAAATACTATACATGGCACATCAATAGAATTCCACCTGCTAAATAAATAAAAGCAATGAATAATGAATAAAAGCAATATTTCCCAATGTTTTATGAATTAACATTACTTGTTGGCTTATCAGACTATTTCAACGTTGTGATTGCTCATTTATTATATGTGTTGCGTTAGTTTGATTGTGCCCATACTATCTAAGAGTACATTGCTCTCTTTCTGGCATGGTATTTTTAATCTATTAAGTAATTTATGTGTGGTAGAGGTGAAGGGACATCATTTTTTGAAGGTCTGCACTGCAGGTTATTTTCCCTGTTAATATATAAAAGGTATTGCTCTAAGGGTGAACAACATATACCAAAAAATATATAGAAAACAATAAAGTGTACTAAATAAATAGATAATGACAGTCCATACGGGACTCTGAAGCGCTCATAGTCCTCAAATGTGAAAGATAATAGCAAAACAGTCTCTGAGAATGAAGAAATTCTCTCAAAGTGCAAATAATCAAAAAAATCTTCATTCCAACCAGAAATCACCCATGTGAGTGGCCACCACTGTGTAGGGTAAATTGGAGACTTACCAGATCACCCCTTATTACAGGAGGTCGGGTTAGGCTCAATGTAAATAAGGCTCCATCAGGCAGATGGACTATACTGAGACCCACCGCTCCGTTCCAACCATTCCCCACCGCTCCGCTCCAACCATTCCGGGTTAAAGATCAGTATTGGCTCATAAAAAATAATAAAGAGGTGCCTCTCATAGTGTATTATTTCCAGCAATTTTATTAGAACAAGACAAGATTGCACTTGCAACAGCGCTGAAGAACAGACAACAATCACTATGTTTGAGTGTTCCAAGATGGCGGACAACACAATGATGTCAGAATGGAGGCTCCACCCGACACATTTCATCACATAAAGATTCGGAGTAATACATTTATGTATTTACACATTGTTTAGGAGGGGGGTATCCCTTTTGGTGAGTCTTGCTGCTTTGTGGGGTTGTGGATGTGTGACATTTGTGCAGGTTTTACTTTTATTCTTATTGTCCCTGTTAACACTACACTCTTTGATAGGGTGCTCTCTCACACATTATTGTTCTCTCCCTAACATGTTCCTCACACTGCTTTAACAGGGTGTTCTCTCACACTACTCTCCCTAACGAGGTACTCTCACTGCTCTAATGAGATGGCTCTTTTACATTGCTTAACAGGGTGCTCTTTTAATCTAACAGGGCGCTCTCACACATTGCTTTAACAGGGCGCTCTCACACACTAATCTAACAGGGCACTCTCTCACATTGCTTTAACAGGGTGCTCCTTCACACTAATCTAACAGGGAGCTCCTCACATTGCTTTAACAGGGTGCTCCTTCACACTAATCTAACAGGGAGCTCCTCACATTGCTTTAACAGGGTGCTCCCTCACACTAATCTAACAGGGAGCTCCCTCACATTGCTTTAACAGGGTGCTCCCTCACAGTAATCTAACAGGGCGCTCCCTCACATTGCTTTAACAGGGTGCTCCCTCACACTAATCTAACAGGGCGCTCTCTCACATTGCTTTAACAGGGTGCTCCCTCACACTAATCTAACAGGGCGCTCTCTCACATTGCTTTAACAGGGTGCTCCCTCACACTTATCTAACAGGGCGCTCTCTCACATTGCTTTAACAGGGTGCTCCCTCACACTAATCTAACAGGGCGCTCTCTCACATTGCTTTAACAGGGTGCTCCCTCACACTAATCTAACAGGGCGCTCTCTCACATTGCTTTAACAGGGTGCTCCCTCACACTTATCTAACAGGGCGCTCTCTCACATTGCTTTAACAGGGTGCTCCCTCACACTTATCTAACAGGGCGCTCTCTCACATTGCTTTAACAGGGTGCTCCCTCACACTAATCTAACAGGGAGCTCCCTCACATTGCTTTAACAGGGTGCTCCTTCACACTAATCTAACAGGGAGCTCCCTCACATTGCTTTAACAGGGTGCTCCCTCACACTAATCTAACAGGGAGCTCCCTCACATTGCTTTAACAGGGTGCTCCCTCACAGTAATCTAACAGGGTGCCCTTTCCATTGCTTCACACTAATCTAACAGGGCGCTCTCTCACATTGCTTTAACAGGGTGCTCCCTCACACTAATCTAACAGGGCGCTCTCTCACATTGCTTTAACAGGGTGCTCCCTCACACTAATCTAACAGGGCGCTCTCTCACATTGCTTTAACAGGGTGCTCCCTCACACTAATCTAACAGGGCGCTCTCTCACATTGCTTTAACAGGGTGCTCCCTCACACTTATCTAACAGGGCGCTCTCTCACATTGCTTTAACAGGGTGCTCCCTCACACTAAACTAACAGGGCGCTCTCTCACATTGCTTTAACAGGGTGCTCCCTCACACTAATCTAACAGGGCGCTCTCTCACATTGCTTTAACAGGGTGCTCCCACACACTAATCTAACAGGGTGCTCCCTCACACTAATCTAACAGGGCGCTCTCTCACATTGCTTTAACAGGGTGCTCCCTCACACTAATCTAACAGGGCGCTCTCTCACGTTGCTTTAACAGGGTGCTCCCACACACTAATCTAACAGGGTGCTCCCTCACACTAATCTAACAGGGCGCTCTCTCACATTGCTTTAACAGGGTGCTCCCTCACACTTATCTAACAGGGCGCTCTCTCACATTGCTTTTACAGGGTGCTCCCTCACACTAATCTAACAGGGCGCTCTCTCACATTGCTTTTACAGGGTGCTTCACACTAATCTAACAGGGTGCCCTTTCACATTGCTTCACACTAATCTAACAGGGTGCCCTTTCACATTCATTCACAATAATCTAACAGGGTGCTCTCTCACATTGCTTTAACAGGGTGCTCCCTCACACTAATCTAACAGGGTGCTCCCTCACACTAATCTAACAGGGTGCTCCCTCACACTAATCTAACAGGGCGCTCCCTCACACTAATCTAACAGGGTGCTCCCTCACACTAATCTAACAGGGTGCTCCCTCACACTAATCTAACAGGGTGCTCCCTCACACTAATCTAACAGGGTGCTCTCTCACATTGCTTTAAACAGGGTTCTCCTTCATACTGCTCTAACAGAATGTTCTCTCACATTGTATTTAGGCCCGGTTCACATCTATGCGGTTCTTCTTGCTGTGTTTGCGCAGGCACGGCAGCTCATTCATTTGAATGTTAATGTACCATGCGATTTCCATGTGAGGGACACAGCACTGTGTTTTTCAGTGCATGGGGGTGCTATTAAGAGTTAATGGTCACGTTTCCTGTGCAGAACAGCCTTTTGTATGGATGCATGCAGGTGCAGGAACGTATGCTATTTGCACGCACTGCCGCAGCCACATATATGTGCACATACATTAATAGGTTGCTTTCTCACACCTTTCTTCCTAACAAGGGGTCCCTCACACCTCACTTTCCAGGATGCTCGCTCACTTTACCATAACAAGGTACTCTCTCACACTGCTTTAAAGTAATTGTAAACCTAGTTTCTAATTTTTTAAATAGCAAATATGTTATACTTACCTGCTCTGTGCAACGGTTTTGCACAGAACAGCCCCAATCCTGCTTTTCTCAGGTTCCCTGCCAGCACTCCTGCTCCCCCCATTCCCTGCTGAGTACTCCCCTAGCAAGGTGCTATGGTAGAGGAGAACACAGAATTTTTTTTAGCCTTTTTAAGTTAAAACCTTCTAGCTTCACAAACACTTTAACAGGCAGCTCTCTGTTTAAGGTAAGTTTTGCAGCAAATGCTGTTGTTTTATTTTATTTATTTTAACTATTTATTTATTTATTGAATTTTTATAAGCCCATTAAACAGCCCAAATAATTGCTTATTACATCAGTTTACATCTATAAAAAGTAATTTTACATTTGTTCTAAGGGTTGTTAGCAATAGGTTACAGTGTGAAGATGCAGTGTTCTCCTGAACTGAGGAGCTTAAATCTAAATATAAATGTACTTGAGGTCTGCCACTTAATAAATAATGCAGGCCAACTTACCTTGAAAAAACACATTACACAGCTATTTTATTCTATGACTCACATCTCTCCGTTTATTCTGCAAGTACAATTACATTGATGTAAGGCCTAAGTATCGGCAGAGTACACATGACACCCAGTTTGTTCTACAGATGGCTACATATATTACAATTTCATTGTACTGTTCCTGTATAGTCGTTGATAAATTAGAGTTTTACATGTAAGGCTGACAGTTATATTGACAAGCATTTCATTACGTTTAAATTATAAAACACATTTAGAATTTATTTCAGTGGAATGTACCAGGTAGCCCATTTTGATTGTGACCCGTGTATAGTATATGCCATATGTGAAAGATAAAAAGTGTGGGGAAAACAGCAATGGTAGCTTACATATTTAGTGTGGCTGAAAAAAGACAAATTCCATCCAGTTCAACCAAAAAAAAAAATTATAATCCTATACCCACCATTGATCCAGAGGAAGGCAAAAAAAAAAAACAACAAGGCATGATCCAATTTGCTCCTGCAGGGGGAAAAACATCCTTCATGATCCCCCGAGAGGCAATCGAATATTCCCTGGATCAGGGGCGGACTGACAACTCATGGGACCCCCAGGCAATATGGGATCATGGGGCCCCTGTGTCCTTGCCCAAACTCAAAAAAGCCTATGAAAAAGGTACCAGGGGCATCTCATAGGGCCCCCTACTGACCCCGGGCCCTCGGACAGTGCCCGAGTTTCCAAATGGTCACTCCACCCCTGCCCTGGATCAACTTTACCTATAAATGTTAGTATCCAGTTATATTCTGTGTATCTAAGAAAGAATCCAGGCCTTTTTTAAAGCAATCCACTGAGCTGGCCCAAACCAACTCTTGAGGGAGTCTATTCCACATTTTCACAACTCTCACTGTGAAGAAACCTTTCCGTATTTGGAGATTAAATCTCTTTTCCTACAGACATAAAGAGTGCCCCCTTGTCCTCTGTGATGACCTCAGGGTGAATAGCTCTACACCGAGTTCACTATATGAATCACTGATGTACGTATACAGGTTGATCATATCTCCCCTTAATCTCCTCTTCTCAAGAGAGAATAAATACAGTTCCTCTAATCTTTCCTCATAGCTGAGCTCCTCCATGCCTCTTATCAGTTTTGTTGCCCTTCTCTGTACTCTCTCCAGTTCCCCAATGTTCTTTTCGTGAATTGGTGCCCAAAACTGAACTGCATATTCCAGATGACGTATTAGTAATGATTTGTACAGGAGTAATATGATATCTCTCTCTCTGGAGTCTATACCTCTTTTAATACAAGAGAGGATTTTGCTCGCTTTAGAAACCACAGCTTGCCATTTCATGCCATTTTTTAAGCTTGTGATCTACCAGAACTCCCAGATCTTTCTCCACCATTGATTCCCCCAGTTGTACCCCCCTGGTATGTATGATGCATGCATATTCTTAGCCCCCAAGTGCAGAACTTTACATCTATCCACGTTAAACCTCATTTGCCACATAATTGCCCAATTAACAGTGCATTATTTCCACATGCAATAATACATGAACAAATTCAGACTAGTCTTTGAACGCTGCCTGCCCTGAACATTGGACTGTCACCAGACCACTCTGCCTATCTGCCAACTGCAAGTACTGTTTCACTGTGCTTAGTTCGCTCCATCCCCAACATGGTTGCCAGGCACTATAGCATTGTGTATAAGACCTGGGGGCAGCTGAGTACCAGTGGGCCTGCTTGCCTTATGGGAAAGGGGGCTGCTATAGACGAAGAACACAGCAGTCATCTTTAGTGCCTGACCACCAACGCTAGGGGTAGGCGTGACAGGCACAGAGGTGATGAAGTACAAAAAAAAAAAAAAAAATCAAACATATAAAAACAAGTTTAGAAAAGAAATGACTGGGCAGAAAAGGAGTATTTCAAGCAGGATCAGCTCCTGATCAACAAAAATTATGTCTGAAAAAATGTTCTACATTTTCTACTTTTGTACAATCTACAATGTCAAGTTTGTCAGTGACCAGGTGACCTGACCGACAAGTTCAGAAGAAACTCCAGGCAGTAAAACAAAAAAAATATATGAGTGTTACTGACTCTGAATAAATTTGCCAAAATCTGCGAATTTGCATTGTTAGCCTTTGCACAAAGGTTGGCAAGTCTCAGTACTGGATAGGAAAACCCAATTCCAGAGCAGGATCTTGTGATAGGGGAAACTTGCCTTGTGCCAGGATGTCATCAATGCTATTACCTGCTTGTTAAAATATTTTAATAATTAAGAGAACTATTACCATTAAAAAAGTAAATTATACCATTTTAATGACCAAACATAAGAGTATGCACAAAGATGAAATCAATTAAAAGCACCATCTTTTCAAATAGAGAATGTATTAGAAATGTTGGCACCCGGAAGTTTAAAGCAGTATTAAACACAAAAGCAAACATTTATTATTTTGCAGCTTACCAATACTTGGATGTTAGGGCTGCATTTGTTTCTTTTTTTAGGTTTTCTTTCCTTTGTTTTCACCTGGTGATCCTACCAGTAAGCCTTTTGTTTTTCAACAGAACAAGCTGCCCTGCAGATGTAGCAATTACAGGGATGAGACAACCCATTTACCACTAACAGGGATGCTTACAACTGTCTGCATTTATTTTTTTATGCAAAAACTTTGCCCCAAAAGGAACAAAACTGTTTGCTGTAAGTGCTTAGAAATTGTTAGCTGGTGGTTTTCTTCAGATGGTTTAGTGTATTTAAATCTGTTAGTGTGTGTAACACTCCCTTAACAATGCTGCTGTCCAAGGTGTCTCTGTTGCTCATTCATCCAGAGTGTAGGCACTTTAATATAGGAGGTGTGTTACTGGTCAAATCTTCTTGGTAAAAAGAGATGGAAGAAACTAAAAAAGAAAACGAATGCAGCCACCGCAGCTAATGAACGGTAAGCTGCAATACATTACATGTTTTGTTCTAGGTTTAGTACCACTTTAATCATCTAATTATGGAAGAATCTGATAGGTCATGTCATAATGCATTTCCGATGGGCTATATATCTGGAGTGCACTGAGCAGAGAGCACAGTTTGGAATGCCCCAGCCCTGACATCAGTGCTGGTGCACTCTATGCCCACTAAGAAGGGACAGAAATGGAGTGTTTGCGAATATGTGACAGCACAATAACATAAGGAAATCGGTACTGTGAAATTGATTTTTATAAAAATGAATAAAAACATTGTTACACATGCCATGGGAACATGTTGAGTAAGCCTTTCCATCTACTTTTTTAATGTTCTGTAAATGATACAGATTTATTCATCATTTTACCAAAATATAATGTTATTTGTAAGATCATATACTGTATTACTGCACTTATGAAATACATTAACAGCTTGTATTAGAACAAAACATCAGCTTGTAATTACACCTTTATTGACATTAATACACATAAATCTGAATTTTCTGCTAAGTATGTAAAACAGCACTGTACTATAAAATCATAAAACCCAATAATAGCTAAGCAGAACATAACTTACTTCCTTTGTAAAAGGCTATTAGGAATTCTAGTCATAAATTTCTTGTTGTCATGATGACTTTTTTCTGCAGGCATAGATGGAAGATGTTTCACATTTACTTCCATGTAACAGTCCATCAGAATATAATTTAATATATACACAGTGCATCCAGAAAGAATTCACAGCGCTTAACTTTTGCCACATTTTGATATGTTACAGCCTTATTCCAAAATGGATTAAATTAATTTTTTTCCTCAACATTCTACAAACAATACCCCATAATGACAAGGTGAAAGAAGTCTGTTTTGAAATCTTTGCAATTTATAAAAAATAAAAAAAGAAGAAAAAAATATAATATATGTATATATATATATATATATATATATATATATATACACACACACACACACACACACTATATTGCCAAAAGTATTGGGACATCCCTCCAAATCATTAGATTCAGGTGTTCCAATCACCTCCATGGCCACAGATGTATTAAATCAAGCACCTAGGTATTCAGATTGCTTCTACAAACATTTGTGAAAGAAATGGGTAGCTCTCAGGAGCTCAGTGAATTCAAGCATTTTACTGTGATAGGTTGCCACCTGTGCAATAAGTCTATCCGTGAAATTTCCTTGCTACTAATTATTCCATGGTCAACTGTCACTGGTATTGTAACAAAGTGGAAGCAACTGGGAACAACAACTCAACCATGAAGTACTAGGCCACGTAAAATGACAGAGCGGGGTCAGTGCATGCTGAAGCGCACAGTGCGCAGAAGTCGCCAACTGTCTGCAGAGTCAATAGCTAAAAACCTCCAAACTTTATGTGGCCTTCAGATTAGAACAACAACAGTGCATAGAGAGCTTCATGGAATGGGTTTCCATGGCCGAGCAGCTGCATCCCAGCCTTTCATCGCCAAGTGCAATGCAAAGCATCGGATGCAGTGGTGTAAAGCATGTTGCCACTGGACTCTAGGGCAGTGGAGATGTGTTCTCTGGAGTGATTAATCATGCTTCTCTGTCTGGCAATATGATGGATGTGTCTGGGTTTGGAGGTTGCCGGGAGAACGGTACTTGCCTGAATGCATTGTGCCAAGTATAAGGTTTGATGAAGGGGAGATTATGGTGTGGGGTTGTTTTTCAGGGGTTGGGCTTGGCCTCTTAGTCCAAGTGAAGGGAACTGTTAAGGCATCAGCATACCAAGACATTTTGGGATAATTTCATGCTCCCAACTTTGTGGGAACAGTTTGGGAATGGCCCCTTCCTGTTCTAACATGACTGCGGACCAGTGCACAATGCAAGGTCCAAAAAGATGTGGATGAGCGAGTTTGTGGTGCAGAAACCTGACTGGCCTGCACAGAGTCCTGACCTCCACCCAATAGAACACTTTTGGGATGAATTACAGCAGAGACTGCGAGCCAGGCCTTCTCATCCGACATCAGTGCCTGACCTCTCAAATGTGCTTCTAAAAGCGTGGTCAAACTTTCCCATAGACACACTCCTAAACCTTGTGGACAGTCTTACATCCCAATACTTTTGGCAATATAGTGTATATATATATATATATATATATATATATACACACACATACATATACATACACACACACAGTTCCTTGAAAAAGTATTCATACCCCTTGTAATTTTCCACATTTTGTCATGTTACTACCACAAATGTAAATGTATTTTATTGAAATTTTATGTGATAGATAAACACAAAAAAGTGGCACAAGTGGAAGGAAAATGATAAATGGTTTTCAAATTATTTTACAAATAAAGTACGTGCCACTCTGTGTTGGTCTATCACAAAAACATCACAATAAAATACAGTTACGTTTTTTGGTTGTAACATGACAAAATGTGCAAAAATGTCAAGGGGTCTGAAAATTTTTTCAAGGCACTGTGTGTGTGTATATATATATATATATATATATATATATATATAATATATACATATATATAAATACACACACAGTATCTCACAGAAGTGAGCACATCCCTCACATTTGTGTAAATATTTTATTATACCTTTTCATGTGACAACACTGAAGAAATGACACTTGGCTACAATGTAAAGTAGTGATTGTACAGCTTATATAACAGTGTAAATTTGCTGTCCCCTCAAAATAACTCAACACACAGCCATTAATGTCTACACCGCTGGCAACAAAAGTGAGTACACCCCTACGTGAAAGTGTCCAAATTGTGTCCAATTAGCCATTTTCCCTCCTCGGTGTCATGTGATTTGTTAGTGTTACAAGGTTTCAGATGTGAATGGGGAGCAGGTGTGTTATATTTGGTGTTATTGCTCTCACTCTCTCATACTGATCACTGGAAGTTCAATATGGCACCTCATGGCAAAGAACTCTCTGAGGATCTGAAAAAGAGAATTGGTGCTCTACACAAAGATGGCCTAGGCTATAAGAAGATTGCCAAGACCCTAAACTGAGCTGCAACATGGTGGCCAAGACCATACAGCGGTTTAACAGGACAGGTTCCACTCAGAACAGGCTTCACCATGGTCGACTAAAGAAGTTGAGTGCACGTGCTCAGCGTCATATCCAGAGGTTGTCTTTGGGAAATAGACGTATGAGTGCTGCCAGCATTGCTGCAGAGGTTGAAGGGTTGGGGGGTCAGCCTGTCGGTGCTCAAACCATACGCCGCATACTGCATCAAATTGGTTTTATGGCTGTCGTCCCAGAAGGAAGCCTCTTCTAAAGATGATGCAAAAGAGAGCCCGCAAACGGTTTGCTAAAGACAAGCAGACTAAGGACATAGATTACTGGAACCATGTCCTGTGGTCTGATGAGACCAAGGTAAACTTATTTGGTTCAGATAGTGTCAAGCATCTGTGGCGGCAACCAGGTGAGGAGTACAAAGACAAGTGTGTCTTGCTTACAGTCAAGCATGGTGGTGGAAATGTCATGGTCTGGTGCTGCATGAGTGCTGCCGGCACTGGAGAGCTACAGTTCATTGAGGGAGCCATGAATGCCAACATGTACTGTGACATACTGAAGCAGAGCATGATCCCCTTCCTTCGGAGACTGGTCCGCAGGGCAGTATTCCAACACGATAAGGACCCCAAACACACCTCCAAGATGACCACTGCCTTGCTAAAGAAGCTGAGAGTAAAGTTGATGGACTGGCCAAGCATTTCTCCAGACCTAAACCCTATTGAGCATCTGTGGGGAATCCTCAAATGGAAGGTGGAGGAGCACAAGGTCTATAACATCCACCAGCTCCGTGATGTTGTCATGGAGGAGTGGAAGAAGACTCCAGTGGCAACCTGTGAAGCTCTGGTGAACTCCATGCCCAAGAGGGTTAAGGTAGTGCTGGAAAATAATGGTGACCACACAAAATATTGACACTTTGGACCCAGTTTGTACATTTTCACTTAGCGGTGTACTCACTTTTGTTGCCAGCAGTTTAGACATTAATGGCTGTGTGTTGAGTTATTTTGAGGGGACAGCAAATTTACACTGTTATGCAAGCTGTACACTCACTACTTTACATTGTAGCAAAGTGTCATTTCTCCAGAGTTGTCACATGAAAAGATATAATAAAATATTTACAAAAATGTGAGGGGTGTACTCACTTCTGTGAAATACTGTGTGTGTTATATATTATATATATATATATATATATATATATATATATATATAGTGAATTCATAAATTTAGACCCCCTTCATTTTTTTCAGTTGTTATGCTGCAGCCCGATACTACAGCTGTTTAAATTCATGTTTTTTCTCATTAATCTACACTTACTACCCCATACTGGCAAAGTGAAAACAAAACTAGTTGCGTCATACTGAAAAAGACTCAAGGCTGTAATTGCTGCCAAAGCTGCTTCAACAAAGTACTGAGTGAAGGGTCTGAATACTTAAGTACCTGTAATCTTTCAGTTGTTTCTTTATAATAAATTCACAGACATTTCTAAAATTCTGTTTCCACTTTTTTAATATGGGGCACTAAGTGTATTCATCAAAAAAAAAAAAATGAATTTAAACAACTGTAGTATCAGGCTGCAACAAAACAAAATTGAAAAAACGTAAAGGGGGTCTGAATATGTATATATATGTTGAGGGTTGTTGGTCTCTTTGATTGATGGATTTCCCCTGGTCAAGACAGAAAATCTTGTCAGCATGTGTGGTGTGTCTTAGTCCTTAGTGGAGCAGCTGGGATCAAGCTAGAGAGGCAGTAGTTGAAATTAATAACCTGTAGGCCCAGTTGTGTCAATGGCAAAGATAAAACACAAGCAGAATGGTCACATGAACAGCAGAGTGTGGCCCGAGAGTTTCTAAGACCCGTCTGGAAAGTTGTGATATCAGATGTATGTGTAGTGGCATTTGTAGAAGTTCCTGCTCGTAGCATAATTCTAACCTTTCCCTCTTCTCTTGGCCACCCCCGTAATACACAGATGATATGTGTTAAGACCCCCACTACATTTATATGTACACTGATGCAGAGTAGGGGGTTACTTAACAGTTCAGAACAACGTAGTAAGAGATAGGTCTTAGAAAAAACCTTATCTGTCCGGCCACACATACCTTGTGTCCACCAAGTTCTATGTGCCTCATATAATATACTGTAATACAGTCATTATACATGCAATGAACCATGTATTTCAAGATATTTTTTTCTTAAACATTACTATGATGGACCACCTGGCACCCTGTTTGGGTCTTCTGTCAGAGAACTGATTCCTTGCCACTGGGACACAGGACCAAGGTATTATAGCCGGACATTGCATCCAAGGACTAGAAGACACTAGCTTAGGTTCAACTAGAACTGTTTACTGAACAGAAATACAGGTTTTTATACACTTCACAAATAGTGGCAGTCCTCACATGAACAATAATTGCAATTACACCTTAGGATAAACATCCCACACTGATTAGATAATGAGGTAGAGCTGACACAAGACTAATCCCATCATGTAGGAACCTCCAGGAGGTCTTGCCAACAGACAGAAACAATAGGTGACTCAAATTACTAAATTAACAATGGAACAAATACTCAACGGAAAACACACATAACACCTTGATAAACATATTACAGCAAGAGACCTCAGCATCAGGTTGTTTTGAGCTGATTATATTAACATCTGCTCTAAGTCTAAAAAATAGAGCAGGAACCTTTTTTTTCAAATTGGTGTGGCACCACAAAGTCAGAGTCGCACAGATTTAAATGGTTCCATTGCCGACAATATGTGCGATTTGTCATGCAATTTGAAACAGTCAAATCGCATTACAATTCTCACCGGTGTGAACCAGGGCTTAGTTTACCTCACCACTTTCAGTACACACTCCCCAAATTTACCTCACTTACTCCACTCACTGTACATTCTGGATTACCCCTCTAGCCAACGTGTACCCAAATGTACCTCACCCCTCACACTGTGCACCAAGATAAAACTCATAGGTATGCTGATGTGCCATTTATGTTGCATGGCACCCCAATGAACCTTGACAATGCACTTGTGTTACAACCCACCACAGCACAACATAATGCATGATTAAACACATTACACATGCTGCAATATGCCTCAATGGACCAAATGCTTTGTGATACGGTGAAATTTAGTTTGAATCCCTTATAACTGCATGGCCTAGGTATGCTCCCAACTGTAAACTTCAACTTGCTCACAATATCATTGAGTGAGTTCACCAGTACAGGGTAGGTGAGTGCCTACTGAGTGACATGCTTGGGTGCCACCAGATTCGATGGTGCCTTCATTGATTTCGAAATTTGACTAACCAAGCCTTCAATTTGACCTCATGTTGCTACAGAAAATAATTTTCATGGCTATGGATTTTCTTTTCTTTCCAGGTTATTACAGCTGAGAATCAAGAGCTGGCCAGTGGTTCATAAACCAGGTGGATATCCTAACTTGAATTCCACCTAAAGCAACTTCTAAAATTTCTATGCCTATGCTAGATTCAAGCTTTGCTGTCTTTTTCACCAGTGCAGGCTTTCTATTTGCCCAGTTCAGTGATGAGGAGAAAGGCACAATCCTACACTGTGCTTAGCCACATTGAAGCCACTATGAAGCAGCTATGTGCAAAACTACTGACCAATTATACATTACTAAAATATACCTGCCTCGAAGGTCAAAATTATTTAAATGTGCTGCTTTAAGTTCCATACCATGTAAACCTGATATATACTTTTGATAGACATAAGAACAATGTTTTCCTCGCTCACTATATATCACTCCAGTATTGAGGTCTCTGTACTTGCCTTCCTAGGCCTCTTCAGCGACCTTTTGAGACCCTTTTTTTCCCTAATGGATTATTTCATATTATGGTAAATGAATCAGAAGAAAAGGACACCCCTCAAATAGGTGGGAATAGTACAACTCGAAAGTGAATGGTCAATAATCTTCTATGAACATAATGGTAAATATTTATAAAATTGATTCAAGATGAAAGTCAGGCAGTTCCAGTACACACACCACATTACATTACATTTGTCATCCAGTACTAAAAAAGGATATTAAATACTAATACTATACTAAAAAGAAGCAGGGCTTTACTTAGAACAGTGTACTTAAAAAAAATATACAATTATTAAAAGAGAACTATGATATCCAAAAAAAAATAAACATTTATATCTACATAGATAGCTTCAGCACCGACCTAGTTCAACACAGAAAACTGAGAGATCAAAGACCACTGATTGCTCAGTTCTTGCGTCCGCTCTAAGCACAGTCACCGCTCTCTGCTCTGCCCCTCCTGCTCTCACTAGAGCACCGGACTGTGGAAGGGAAGGAGTGATTGGCTCAGACTCTCAAAGATTCACTAAGCAACTCAGCCAGTCAGGCATCTGGGCAGATTGCCACATTATTGTTGGGATCCCCGCAGGGCCTGCGCCAGATCTGTGATGATAGCAGACATTAGCCCATTGACGGCTGAATCTGGGTCACTGGAGTGCAGAATGAAGTGTACTCCTGTGGCCCACAGGACAAGTAGGGACAAAAGAACTTTGGCCATACTTCTGCTTTAAAGTGTCACTAAAGGCAATTTTTTTCTAGTTTCGGATAGAATAGAGATGGATTAGAACCCTTTGTCAGGTTTCATTGCTGTCTCTCTGCCCCATTAGGAAGATTCACCCCTTCTATTTGTCCTGTTTACCATTATCATCAAAAGTGAAAGTAAAAGAAAATCTCAAATTTTGGGTTTATATCAGAACAGGAATAGAGGGGAAATCACCCAATGGGGACACTAGTTCTGGTGACTCTCTGGGATTCCCTCGCTTTGAAGGGATTTCCTCTCACTTCCTGTTTTGGCTACAAGATAGGATGTGAAGGTAAATCTGCTAATTGACACACAGATGGCAAAGAACAACAGGGGTGTAACCCTCCCTTACTCCTAAATGAAAAAAAAAAAAAGTTTTGTCTTTAGTGACACTTTAAGATATGTAGATGAATCATAAAGTCATGTTACCCAATATATGCTGACACAGTTAAATTTGCTCCAGGTACCTTGGCTTCATGGACCTTGGCTTGCCATGGAAGAAATTGAAAATTCTTTCCTCAGCTTCCCCATAGTGAATGAATTACACATTTGACCACAACACATAACAGTTTTTGTACTATACATTTCTGTACTTGGTTATTAATTCAAAAAGATGCCAGCTCTTTAACTGATATTGAGAATGTAACATTTTAGATGGGCCCTAACGCTTAGCAATTAAAAACAGAGGTTCTTCTTTTTCCCTACCCTATCTAAAAATGAAAAAAACAAAAATGTTTGCTCTAGAAACAGTAAGGAACCTGGCTTCAAATGTAGTGAAAAGAAGCAATGCTACTATTGTGTTTATTAATTAAAATTCATGCACAGTTGTTTAAAAATTGTACATGCTAAGGATCTATAATAGAAATGGAATCAATGTGCCGCTTTGTGTCTTCAGTTTGACCATCACAACTCTACTGCATTGACCCGTTTCTTTTGCCTGTAGCCTCAGGGTAGGGTCAGAGAGGAAATCCTAGTCCAGCTAGGACTTGACGCTCACACTGAGCTTTCTTCCCTCACATCCAATGGCTGCAACTAGCAGTGGGGGAGTACAGTAAAAATGTGTGTGTATATAGGCTGTTGGGGTTAGGGCATTAAAATGCATGATCAAAGCACAGGTTTAATTTAAGACCTTGAACTGGTTGCAAAGGCTTAGGGTTTTTTTTTACCTTAATGCATTCTTTGCATTAAGGTAAAAAACCTTCTTTGGTCATCTACCCTAAAAACTTACCTGAGCCCCAATTCGATCCAGTACTGTGCCCAAGAGCAGTGACGCGGCCCACTTTCTCTCACCGCAGGATATCTCCATGAGATGCCCCTGGTACCTTTTTCATAGGCTTTTTTGAGTTTGGGCAAGGACACAGGGGCCCCATGATCCCCTATTGCCCGGGGGCCCCATGAGTTGTCAGTCCGCCCCTGACAGCAACAATACAGTTCAATACAAGAAGGATTTGAGGGCCCTGCTCCTTGGAGCTTACAATCTAGGAGGGAGGGGCTAGTGGTACAAAAGGTAGTAACTGTGGAGGATGGACTGGTTGGAAAAGTAGAAGAATCCAGTATTAGCTGAGGGCAGGATAGGCTTCCCTGAAGAGATAGGTTTTCAGAGATCGCCTAAAAGTGAGCAGAGTAGGCGATAGTCTGATAAATTGGGGTAGAGAGTTTTAAAGGATGGGGGAAGCTCTGGAGAAGTCCTGGAGACAAGCATGGGAGGAGGAGACAATGGAGCTAGAGAGTAGGAGGTCTTGCGAGGAGCAGAGAGTATGGTTTGGGTGATTTAGAGACAAGATCGGTGATGTAATTTGGGGCAGAGTTATAAATGGCTTTATACGTTATTGTTAATGTTTTAAATGTTATTTGTTGGGAAACGAGAAGCAGAGTGGAGGGATTGGCAGAGAGGGGTGGCAGATACAGAACGGTTAGTAAGGTGGATGAGTCTAGCAGCAGCATTCATGATAGACTGAAGAGGGGATAGTCTGCAATGAGGTAGGCCAATGAGGAGGGAGTTACACTAGTCAAGGCGAGATATAACAAGGGAGTGAATACGTTTCTTAGTGGTTTCCGAGGTTAGGAACGGGCGTATCTTGGAGATGTTGCGGAGGTGAAGTCTACAAGATTTGGACAGTGATTGGATTTGGGGCTGAAAGGACAGGTGGGAGTCTAGGATTACATCTAGTACCCTGGCATGAGGGGAGGGAATGATGATTGTGCTTTGATCTTGATGGAGAAGTCAGGGGAGGGGGCACGGGCTGCGGGGAATACTAAGAGCTCAGTTTTGGAAAGATTGCGTTTGAGGAAGTGGACCGGCATCCATGCCGATATGTCACTTAGCAGGTTAGTAATGCAAGAGGAGACTGAAGGGGTGAGGTGAGGGGTAGAAAGATAGATTTGTGTGTCATCAGCATAGAGATGGTACTTAAAGCCATGGGAGTTTATCAAGTGACCAAGGGAGGAAGTGTAGATGGAGAAGAGAAGGGGTCCAAGGAGAGAACCTTGAGGGACCCCTACAGAAAGAGGGAGTGAAGAGGAGGAGGAAGCGTTATAGGTAACACTGAAGGAGCACTGTGATAGGTAGGAGGAGAACCAGGAGAGAGCAGAGTCTCTGAGGCCAAGAGAGTGGAGTTTTTTTGAGGAGGAGGGGATGGTCAACCGTATCAAAAGCCGCAAAGAGGTCAAGTAGTAAGAGTACGGAGTAGCGGCCATTGGTTTTAGCAGTTAGTAGATCATTAGTGAGTTTTAATAGGGCAGTTTTAGTGGAGTGTAGTGAGCGAAAGCCAGACTGTAAAGGGTCAAGAAGGTTGTTGTCAGTGAGGTGGGAGCTCAGGCGATTGTAGACTAAGCGTTCTAGGAGTTTAGAGGTAAATGGCAGCAGGGAGATGGGTCTTAAGTTGTTCAGGTTGGTGGGGTCCAGGGAGGGCTTTTTAAGTATGGGAGTGATGTGTGCATGCTTTAGAGGGGAGGGGAAGGCACCAGTAGAGAGGGAAAGATTGAAGATGTGAGTGAGGGAGCATAGGATGGAAGGAGAGAGGTGACTGTAGTAGTTGTGAGGGGACAGGATCCAGGAGGCAGGTGGTGAGACGGGCTTCTGAGAAAACCTTAGTGACCTCTTCGGTAGTGGCAAGGTCAAAAGAGGAAAGTGTTGAGGGAGGTTTAGTATAAGGTATGCTAAGTGGGACGGATGTCTGTGCAGTGGCGATGCCACTACGAATTGCGTCAATCTTGTTTTTGAAATGATTTGCAATCTCGTGAGCAGTGAGTGAGGTACTGGGTGGGGGGGGGGTGGAGGTGGAGAAAGTAGAGAGTTAAAAGTAGAGGAGAGACGACGAGGGCTGGATGACAAGGTATTAAAAAGAGTGACAAAGTAGGCTTGTTTGGCAGCATGAAGGGAGGACTTGTATGTTAAGAAAGCAGATTTATATAGGGTGAATGCTTGTTGAGATTTGGTTTTATGCCACAATTGCTCCAGCGCATGACTATGTCGTTTAAGATTTCTGGTGTGGTCAGTCTACCAAGGTTGTAACGGTCAGGGCCTGATGCTTCGTGTTGTTAGAGGAGCAAGTGAGTCTAATGCAGATGAAAGCCAACTGTTGTAGACAGTAGTGGCCAGGTGAGGGCAGGACAGGGGAGAGATTGTGTCATAGAGTTGGTCAGTTGCAGAGTGGAATGGAGCAGGGTTCAAGTTTTGAAGGTTTCTTGCGGTAATTGTTTGCCGCTTGGAGGGATAGGTGTTGGAAGACAAGGAGACTGTGAAGGTGATGAGATTGTGATCAGAGAGAGGAAAGGGGGCGTTTGTGAGGTTGTAGGGAGTGCAAATACGGGAGAAAACAAGGTCTAATGTATTCCCATCAGAGTGAGTGGAGGACTGTATACATTGTACTAATGCAAAAGATGAGGTTATGTTGAAGAGTTGGGATGTAGCCGGGTTGTTGACATTAATAGGGATGTTAAAAGCAATATTAAATGTTAGAATTTATTACTTTGCAGCTTGTCAATTCTAAAATGTGGTAGGAGCATTTGTTTTCTTTTTTTAGCTTTGTTTCCCTTTTTGATCCCACCAGTAAGTGTTATTTTGTTTTCTTCCTGCTAATGCATCTAATTCTACCCTACCCCCAGACTGACAATGCTGCTGTCCAAAGGTGTCTCAGTTGCTCTTCCATCAAGAGTGGAGACACCCTAATATAGGAAGTGTGTTACTGACCAGATCACTAAGTGAAAACAAAAGGAAAAAAATAGCCTACAAAACAAAACTAATGCAGCCACCACATTGTATAATATATTACATTCTTTTTTTGGGGGGGGATTTAATACCACTGTAACTAAAATGAAACATTAAACCGTGCATCAAAACTACAGCTACTATTTATTAAATAATATTTTATATGGACAGTGCAATTTGAATTTAAATGTCATGTTCCACTTTAGCAAGCAAATTATTCGAAATAAACTTGGCAGTATAAAAACTAGGAAATAGATTCTCAAATAAATATGTTCTTCATATAAAACGATCACAATGTAGAATTGTATATAATATGTAGCCTACACAACAAAATGTACATGGTTCGTTTTTCTTGATGGGAAGGCTGTTTTATAAATAGCATGTTATTAGACATTAATAGTAAAGGCACCTTCCCAAGTATTCAGTATTAAAGCTTACAAATAAATGGACTTACAATTTTGAAGATTTCTTGTTTTCGGTTAGATGACCTTGCCATCTCAAAGGTACTAGAATCTGCAAATAGCTACTGATATCCCAGCTTTTCCCAATGGTACTTTGTTTGTCTGTAGGCTTTGCTTGTTTGTTGTACATTGCATTGATCTTATGTTTCCTTCTGTCTCTACTGATGTTGTACTCTTGGCTGCTCCTCCCACAATGTGCACGCATTTAGCAGCGGAAAGCAGATTGATTGCCAGCAGGACCGTTTGAAAGCACAATAACCTGACTCAGATTAAATAATGTGGCTGTTCCATTTACGCAAATGGAAGAAAGAGAACATCTAAATTACCTCTATGCTTCTTCCTGTTGTTTTCTGATATGTTATTGTAATCTCAAGGGCAATTGAATAAATGCAGAAATATAAGAAATGTACAATTTTTGTAAATATCTTTACTAAAGATGGTATACTCATAGTTACATAGTCTAGTTGAAAAAAGACACAAGTCCATCTAGTTCAACCAATAAAAGGGGAAAAAAAATACAATCCTATACCCATAGTTAAGCCAGAGGAAGGCAAAAAACCCCACCCAATAAAGCATGATCCAATTTGTTCCAGCAGGGGAAAAAAAATTCCTTCCTGATCCCCCAGGAGGCAATTTAATATTCCCTGGATCACGTGTACTTATAAATGGTCTGATGGAAATCACTGACCAGTTTCTGCTTATCCTCTATTTAAAGCTAAACTCGAGACTAAAAGATACATTTATGTAGACTGCCCGATGTGCCAAAAGATTTGTAATTCTGCTCAGTCTGTCACACATGCCGAACACACTATAGCCAGAAAATCACTAATACACCAATACATTACCAGAATTTTGGTGGTGGTCATTTGAGCATAGAGCTCCCAGGAATAGTGTAGCTGGCCAGTGATTTATTCCCTATACTAAAAAAACCGTTCTGACACTTAATCCCCCCCAACATTTAACCTTTAGCATCATGTCTCACTGTATACAGTTTTCTGAAGCATATTTTTGTGAATACATTGCAACATTTTTACCTGGAGGATCCTGCCATTAACCATACTTCCTGTTGCAGGCTGATAGTGCTAAGCCACTGCCTCTCAGTTAGAAGTGGCATTCTCAGCCTGCCATGTTATTTCTTTCAGTTAGCCATTGGGCTGCCTATCTGGTAGTGCTAATACGCAGCCCTATGGCCAACTAAAAAAGCACACACAATAGAATGGCACTTCTGCTGCTAATTGTGATGCAATGACAAGGTTCAGTTCACACTACTGAGACCTGAAAGTCGTGCGACTTACGGTGCAACTTTGACAGGCGACTTTCTGGCGATTTGGTGGCAACTTGAGTACGATTTTGATGCATCTTGATGAGCGACTTTTATGCCAAGCGACATTGCCTGGATAATCTTTCTGCAATGTTGGATCCAAATCACATCAATATAGAAGAGGATCCCACTTGGAGGCAACTTCCATTAAAGTCTATTAGCACAGGAAGTTGCCTTGAAGTAGTACAGGAACCTTTTCTAAAGTCTGAGTGACTTAAGTAGTGTTAATTAAGACAGCTCCCATTGACTAACATGGGATTTCACATGTCATGCGTCTTGGGGTCTCGCTAGTTGGATCCCAAGCCATGGTAGTGTGAACCAGGCCTTAGTGCTGTAGGGGCTGTAACAGAAAGTGCTCTTACTGGCAGGTAAGAAACTGCAATTAATTCACAAAAAAATTCCACAGATCTGCATTAGTTGCTACAAGTAAACACAGCAATCACATGATTCCTGTTTACCTCTGCTGCTAGGGGAAACTTGTAGAGGTCTGACTTGTTCCATCTTCAGGAAGCCTGTGTCTAACTGGACCAGGAGGTCATGCGAGATTTAGGCAGTCATCTTAAACTCAGGAAAGCTATATATCGAGCCCCTGCTGCATCATTTTGGTGGGAATGCAATTTGGGGAGTGTGCAGAAAGAAACAGACACGCTGGCAAGGGAGAGATAAGTTTAGAGCTGGAAATATTTCTTAACAGGGACAGCATAGGGGTGCCCTGGAGTACCCCTGAATGCTACATACAGTGTGGGGAAGGACCTTTTTTCCCAGGTTGCCGCCAGGATTGGTGCATCCTTTAGCCATTCTTTACCAGCACAGTACCCCGAAACTCAGGCATTTGGACAGTCATCTTGGATTCAGGAAAGTGAAATATAGCTCCTGCTGTATCATTTTAGTAGGCATGTGGGGGGAGTGCAGAAGGGGACAGACACAGACTGGCTAGAGTAAGAGAAGTTTAGGGCTGAGAAAAGTTTTTGAGGAGCAGAAAGGGTGCCTTGAAGTATCTCTTAATACTGCATAGAGTGTGGGGATGGACCTTCTTTCCCAGTTTTCCACCAGGGTTGGTTAAGCATTGAGCCATTCACTGCACCCCATCTGGAAGTCCACTGCAGAAATCTTAGGGGCATTTGGTTAAAGAAGTTAAAATTAAGCATATTGTACTTTTTACTATTCATTACCTAGACAAGAAAGTCCGGAGAAAACGACATTTACCTTATCCCATTAAATCATTGCCATACACTTAGCTGCCCACATGTGCAGGATGTAAACAAACATCAAAGGCCACAGTCATCGGACTGAGGTAAGTATGCATCTTGGCAAAGGGATGGTGGGGCTAGTTCAGGTCAGGGATGGGGAGTGGGGGATAAAGAATAAGTTTACAATAAGCATGAGTATTTCCTGCATTAATTTCCTGCACATCAGTAGCATAATTTTTATATTGCTTGATGCTGACAAATTTGTGAAAGTACAATCTTTTTAAGTAAATAAGATCATTATTACTGGTTATGAATAGATCTTCCATAGGAAGACTGTTTGTAAGAAACACTGTCTTATATCTCTGGGTAGCTCAAGAAGATCCTTATGACCACCAATTAGATTCAACCTACCTTGAAAGGATGATCTCACTGCACTGGCAATACATTGTGCATAGTGGCAGAAAAGGTTTTAAAGCCTAGTACACACGATGAGAAAATCAGATGAAAAATAACACTTTTGGAGCAATCATCCACTAATCTGATTGTTAGTACACAGCTTTTAAGAGCTGATCACAACAGTTCATGTGAAATTATCTGAAGGGACAAGTACAAAAATTTTTCTCATACAATAGCAGAACTAACGATTTTAATTTAATCAGTACAGTATTTATCCGTAAAAAAAGGGAGTGACCAAGACTGCACATGCTTGGAAATGAAAGAATACATTGCAATACATTACATTACATCACTTCCGAAGTTGTATTCTGTCTTATAAGAATTTTCGTAACTTTACTAACCTCTTAATTTTTGATATGAGACTAGCATTAAAAAAACATAGACGATCATTTGTCCGATATTCTTATCGTGTGTACGAGGCTTAAAGGACAGAAGCCCACTCACACGAATTGAGTAACTATTTACTTAAGCCTTGTACAGATGATGAGAATATCAGACGAATGATTGTACGTTTTTTTCATGCTAGTCTCATATCAAAAATGAAGAGGTTGCTAAAGTTACAAAAATTCTCGTACGACAGAATACAACTTTGGAATTGTTATCATGTATTATATTGTATTGTAATATGTTCTTTCATTTCCAAGCATGTGCGGTCTTAGTCACACAATTTTTTATAGACAAATACTGTACTGATTAAACAAAAATCATTCTTTCTGATATCGTACGAGAAAAAAAATTTTGTGCTGGTCCCTTCAGATAATTTCACATGAACTGTCATGTTCGGCTCTTGAAAGCTGTGTACTAACAACCAGATTATCGTAGGATCGCTCTGAAAGCATTATTTTTCATCTGTGTTTACTAGGCTTTACATTGTGCTGTGTTCAGCAATTAACTGTTATTATCTCACTTACAGCAGGCTAACAAGTCTTCCATATCTCCTTACAGTAAACAGTGCCCCTTTCATGTTTGTCCTTGCCCCCAAAACAGCATACTCTCTAATATCCCTATCAAAAAACAGAATAGGGTAATGCAGGCCATAGACGGGTCGTTTATTGGCCGATTTTTCGTCCGCACGAAAAATCAGCCGATATTCACGCCGTTAGTGGGGCCCGCCCGTCGGCCATTTTTTGTGGATCTTCTCGTTTACTTTTATCGGTCATGCTGGAAAATCCATGAAAAACTGACGTTTTTAGTGGACGATGGTGGCAGCATTGGTGACGACCGATTTTTTGTTTATCGGCCGACAATTTGGCCGATAAACGGCCCGTTTGTGGCCTGCCTAAGTTTCCAAGCAAATAAAGGAGGATAGGCAAACCCCATACAGATGAATGTAGATGGAAATAAGAATACAGTGGAGGCTGTGGTGTGTCACCTAGGATTTCTCATAAAGTGTTCTTTGCATAACGTTACAAGACTGGAGAAGAAGCAGACCATTTGAATTTAAAAGGTAATGTGACCAGGCTCTTCTCCTGTTTGTTTGTTTTTTTCCCTTCATTTAAATGTGGATAAGTACATTTGTAAAGCACACTGCAATGCTATCATTGCTAAATAAATGAGCCTCTAAGGCAACCATTCCCAAACAGGATTTGGTTAGTGACACCTAGATGTTCCTTGAACTGTGGCTCATTGACCTCCCATTTGATGGTATCTGCATAGTTCCAGGACCTACATCACTTGGCAAAGCCAGCAACATGACACCAATGATTTTTTAGCTGTCTATAAGAGCGGTATCGTGACTGCAACTGTAAAGGTTATGTTCTTCCTACTGATAACCAAAGTAAGGGGCATTTTCCCACTGACCACCAATGACCTGGCTTTAATAAAGGCTCCACAAGACCTGACAATTACACTGTTCAACAAATTTTTATTTTTTGCCAGTTTTGGAAACAAAAGGATCCATTTCTTAATGAATTTCACATTCTGAGTTCAAATATAACAATGAAATTTGTCAATTGGCTCTAGTTTTTCTGTAAACGGAATGTTTTCTACTATAGGCGTAATGACTACATAATGCACAATAATTATATAGATAGATGTCTTTCCACAAATATAAAGCAAGTGATATTTACTACATAACAAAGCCTAAATGGCATAATATATTGCATAGGATTACCAAGAAAAATTATAGCCATAAGCTAAGTTGAATCATTTTAATACTTAGGATTCTCACTAGTTTTGTCTTCAGTTTGTGTCGGTTTTGCTTCTCTTGGCTTTTCTCTTGTATTCGAGGAAAGGGCTATCTCTTACAACTGCACGTGACTACACGCTTCAGGTTCTTCCTCACTTGACTCGACCACGAAGGATTCTGGTACTTTAGGAATTGGTAGCCCCTCTCCATGAGGAACTGGACGTATTGCCGATAGAATATTTGGATAGTGCACAGATAACTTTTTTTTTCTTATTTAGCTCTTTTACAATTGGAGGCACCATACAAAAGTAACAATTACTAACATGATTTCTTGGCTCTCTCCAAATCATTGGCACAGCGAAAGGCATAGATGCCTTTTTTTCCATTCAACCATTGCTCCAGTGCCGTCCCACAAGAATTGCAGCATATATGTGGTGCCCAGCTCTTGTCCTGGTCTCCTATCTTGCAGCCAAAATACAAGTTGTAGGCTTTCTTAATCATTCCTGTTATCCTCCTTTTTTGTGAGATAAAAGTTATTTTTCACCGCAGATATAGCAGAAATTATCTGCTTTATTCACACAAGTTCGAGGCATTACTGAGTAGCCTATATAAGCATAAAACGAAATGTAAAGACGCTGTCGAACTACAATCAGCTACAGATACTGCAGCTTTTATGCAGTGAAGTGATGCAATTAAAGGCTAATATTGCATCATCTCAGTATACATGCAATTTTCTATTGGTCATCAGTATCAATTGCGCAATATGCAGCTGAAGTTTGCATCATAATTTTGAATGGCTTACGTCATTAGATGGGTGAATATATCATGGAAACTAGAGCCAATCAACATTTTTTAGGGTCATTTTCGTTTTCAGCACCCCAAAATTATGTAAGATTAGCTAATTTTATGCCCAAAACTTTTTACCTGTTGAACAGTGTTATTTTAGGGGTTCCCCTAAGGTAATAAGATTGAAAAAGGCTACAATAAGGCATTAATTTAAAATAGCAGTATGCCCATAATTGATATATAAAAATAATAATAATAATACTGCACATTTATAATGTAGAGTAATCCACTCCCACCAGTGGCAGAGTAGTTGACCAGAACCTGGTGTAGCAGCTGGGCGAATGACAGCGAAAGCCATTGAGTGGAAACAGAGGACTTTGTTGGCTGCTAGCTTAAAGGTGATGAGAGCCCTGGAAAGTGTCAAGGTGCAGAATCAAAGATAACACCTGGTCTTCACCAGAGCTCCTAGCGGTGGAGATATTGAGCTGCAAGCAGTATCCAGGATGCAACCCTCCAACTCACCCGAGCAAGCTGCAACCAAAGGCAGTTGACAGCGCTAGGACACTGGCTTACATGGCAACAGGGTACGCAGGGAAACAGCTGGGGGAACACAAGTTGATAAATGAGGGACACAGACTGGAGGTGTACAGGTGCAGATAATGAGGCAGGTTGGACTCACAGGGAAAAATGACTAGCACAAAGACTAGTAACAAGAGAGACACAGGGGTACAAGGAGAGACACAGGGGTGGAGAAAGATGGAATGCAGATAGGTATGAATAGAGAGAACAGAGCTATCTAAGGTAAGAGAGACACAAGGTAGGACACAAGCTGGGACACACCAGCAACAAGGTAGCAAAACTACTGAGACATACTGGGAGCAAAACACGGAGCAAACTGGACTACACTAAGAACTAAGCAGGGAACAAGCTAGTCCACACTAGGAACTAAGCCGGGAGCAAGCTGGGCCACACTAGGAACTAAGCAGGGAGCAAGCTGGACCACACTAGGCACTAAGCAGGGAGCAAGCTGGACCACACTAGGAACTAAGCAGGGAACAAGCAGGACCACACTAGGAACTAAGCAAGGAACAAGCTGGGCCACACTAGGAACTAAACAGGGAGCAAGCTGGACCACACTAGGAACTAAGCAGGGAGCAAGCTGGACCACACTAGGAACTAAGCACAGAGCAAGCTGGGCCACACTAGGAACTAAGCAGGGAACATGCTGGGCCACGCTAGGAACTAAGCAGAGAGCAAGCTGGGCCACGCTAGGAACTAAGCACAGAGCAAGCTGGGGCCACACTAGGAACTAAGAAGGGAACAAGCTGGACCACACTAGGAACTAAGCAGGGAACAAGCTAGTCTACACTAGGAACTAAGCCGCGAGCAAGCTGGGCCACACTAGGAACTAAGCAGAGAGCAAGCTGGGCCACACTAGGAACTAAGCAGGGAATAAGCTGGACCACACTAGGCACTAAGCAGGGAGCAAGCTGGGCCACACTAGGAACTAAGCAGGGAGCAAGCTGGACCACACTAGGAACTAAGCAGAGAGCAAGCTGGGCCACACTAGGAACTACGCAGGGAACAAGCGGCACCACACTAGGAACTACGCAGGGAACAAGCTGGGCCACGCTAGGAACTAAGCAGAGAGCAAGCTGGGCCACGCTAGGAACTACGCAGGGAACAAGCTGGGCCACGCTAGGAACTAAGCAGGGAGCACTGGACCACACTAGGAACTAAGCAGGGAACAAGTGGGACCACACTAGGAACTAAGCAAGGAGCAAGCTGGGCCACACTAGGAACTAAGCAGGGAGCAAGCTGGACCACACTAGGAACTAAGCAAGGAACAAGCTGGGCCACACTAGGAACTAAGCAAGGAACAAGCTGGGCCACACTAGGAACTAAGCAGGGAGCAAGCTGGACCACACTAGGAACTAAGCACAGAGCAAGCTGGGCCACACTAGGAACTAAGCAGGGAACATGCTGGGCCACGCTAGGAACTAAGCAGAGAGCAAGCTGGGCCCACACTAGGAACTAAGCACAGAGCAAGCTGGGCCACACTAGGAACTAAGAAGGGAACAAGCTGGACCACACTAGGAACTAAGCAGGGAACAAGCTAGTCTACACTAGGAACTAAGCCGCGAGCAAGCTGGGCCACACTAGGAACTAAGCAGAGAGCAAGCTGGGCCACACTAGGAACTAAGCAGGGAATAAGCTGGACCACACTAGGCACTAAGCAGGGAGCAAGCTGGGCCACACTAGGAACTAAGCAGGGAGCAAGCTGGACCACACTAGGAACTAAGCAGAGAGCAAGCTGGGCCACACTAGGAAACTACGCAGGGAACAAGCGGCACCACACTAGGAACTACGCAGGGAACAAGCTGGGCCACGCTAAGAACTAAGCAGAGAGCAAGCTGGGCCACGCTAGGAACTACGCAGGGAACAAGCTGGGCCACGCTAGGAACTAAGCAGGGAGCACTGGACCACACTAGGAACTAAGCAGGGAACAAGTGGGACCACACTAGGAACTAAGCAAGGAGCAAGCTGGGCCACACACTAGGAACTAAGCAGGGAGCAAGCTGGACCACACTAGGAACTAAGCAAGGAACAAGCTGGGCCACACTAAGAACTAAGCAAGGAACAAGCTGGGCCACACTAGGAACTAATAACGGAAAAAGCTGGGGCACACTAGGAACTAAGCAGGGAACAAGCTGGGCCACACTAGGAACTAATAAGGGAAAAAGCTGGGGCACACTAGGAACTAACAGGGAATAAGCTGGGCCACACTAGGAACTAAACAGGGAACAAGCTGTGCCACATTAGGAACTAAGCAGGGAACAAGCTGGGATTTGAACACTGGGGCACACAAGAAGCATAGAGAAACACAGTAAGAAACCACAGGGGCCTGGCTGCTAGTGTATGGACGCATTGCTTACTCTAGCCTTTTAAAACTGCCCCCTATGATTGGTTGAAAGCTGGCGGCTGTCAACAGAGGGAAAGGCCCAGAGCTGGAGCCTGGAACATGTGAGTGTGACAATTATATTCTGCCCACTTCAGGATATTGAAGGTGTTGGAGAACAATTCAAACTAGAAAAGCTACACAATTTCTGGGGAAATTGTGTGAAGTGTTCTTGCCTCCACCAGTAGTTCTACAACTGGAGTGGGTAGAGTAACTGGGTGGAGTGGCTTGAGTAACTATTGTGTGGTTGGAGTGGGTGGAGTAACTGTGAAAAGGTTGGACTGGGCAGGGTAACACTTTATGGAGTGGGCAGAGTAACTCTGTGGAGTGTTTGGAGTGAGTAAGAGATAGTAAACATTACACTAACCAATTGATTGATCAAATTTAAAAAGTGCACATGGCAAGCTTGACAGAGTGAGAAATGCATTTAAACTTTTAATTATTTATATATAGCACATTTAATTGCAATGTTGTTGCCCAAAGTGCTTCACAGTTACATTAAAACTAGAGATGAGCGAATTATTCAAAAACTCGATTCGGCTGATTCGCCGAATTTGCGGGAGAAATTCGATTTCGATGCAAATTTATTTGCCGCAAATTTAACTTATTTAAAGGGTTTCTAGGCTTCAGAGAGCCTTTATATTAGTGCAGAACACTGTACCTTTAATTTAAATGCCCTTGGAGTCTGCTGGGGAAGAGAAATAATACTGTCAGTCAGTAACTGACATGCAGATGACTGCCGTCGATTTTAGAATCACCGCACACTTCACTCATTTGGGCAGTCACGGGGCACGACGAAGAAGAAGAAGAATGAAAAGAAGAATGAAAAGAAGAAGAAGAATGAAAAGAAGAAGAAGAAGAATGAAAAGAAGAATGAAAAGAAGAAGAGAAGAATGAAAAGAAGAAGAATGAAAATGAAAGAAGAAGAAGAATGAAAAGAAGAAGAAGAAGAATGAAAAGAAGAATGAGAAGAAGGAATGAGAATGAGAAGAATGAAAAGAAGAAGAAGAAGAATGAAAAGAAGAAGAAGAATGAAAAGAAGAAGAAGAAGAATGAAAAGAAGAAGAAGAAGAATGAAAAGAAGAATGAAAAGAAGAAGAAGAAGAATGAAAAGAAGAAGAAGAATGAAAAGAAGAAGAATGAAAAGAAGAAGAAGAAGAATGAAAAGAGGAATGAAAAGAAGAAGAATGAAAAGAAGAAGAAGAAGAATGAAAAGAAGAAGAAGAAGAAGAATGAAAAGAAGAAGAAGAAGAATGAAAAGAAGAATGAAAAGAAGAAGAAGAAGAATGAAAAGAGAAGAAGAAGAAAAGAAGAATGAAAAGAAGAATGAAAAGGAAAATGAAAAGAAGAATGAGAGAAGAATGAGAAGAAGAATGAAAAGAAGTAAATGAGAATGAAAAAGAAGAATGAAAGAAGAATGAAAAGAAAGAATGAAAAGAAGAATGAGAAGAAGAATGAAAAGAAGAATGAGAAGAAGAATGAAAGAAGAAGAATGAAAAGAAGAAGAAGAATGAATGAAAGAAGAAGAAGAATGAAAAGAAGAAGAATGAAAAGAAGAAGAATGAAAAGAAGCAGAAGAATGAAAAGAAGAATGAAAAGAAGAAGAAGAAGGCGAAAAGAAGAATGAAAAGAAGAAGAAGAAGAATGAAAAGAAGAAGAAGAATGAAAAAGAAGAATGAAAGATGAAGAAGAATGAAAAGAAGAATGAAAAGAAGAAGAATGAAAAAGAAGAAGAAGAAGAATGAAAAGAAGAATGAAAGAGAAGAAGAAAGAATGAAAAGAAGAATGAAAAGAAGAAGAAGAAGAATTGAAAAGAAGAAGAAGAAGAATGAAAAGAAGAAGAAGAATGAAAAGAAGAATGAAAAGAAGAAGAAGAAGAATGAAAAGAAGAAGAAGAAGAAGAATGAAAAGAAGAAGAAGAAGAATGAAAAGAAGAATGAAAAGAAGAATGAAGAAGAAGAATGAAAAGAAGAAGAAGAAGAAGAATGAAAAGAGAGAATGAAAAGAAGAAGAAGAAGAATGAAAAGAAGAAGAAGAAGAATGAAAAGAAGAAGAAGATGAAAAGAAGAAGAAGAATGAAAAGAAGAATGAAAAGAAGAAGAAGAAGAAGAATGAAAAGAAGAAGAAGAAGAAGAATGAAAAGAAGAAGAAGAAGAATGAAAAGAAGAATGAAAAGAAGAAGAAGAATTAAAGTACAGCAAAAAGTGTATCTGCAGAGAGCTCCACTATTTCTGACAGTTCTCTGACAGTTCCTTCACATTTACAGCGGTTGAAACATTGTATCTATTTTATTTCCGAATAAAAACATCTGTATCCTAAATGGAAACAAATAGATACAATGTTTCAACCGCTGTAAATGAACTGTCAGAACTGTCAGAAATAGCGGGAGCTCTCTGCAGTGACACTTTTGCGGCTGATCGGGAAAAATTCGATTCGTGCACCCCAAGTTTGCTAAAATTCGGATTCGATGCGAATCGAATTTTTCCTGATATTCGAAACGAATTCCACTTCGCCAGGTTTCATCGATTCGCTCAAGGAAACAACGTCTTCTATATCTCACAATAATTAAGTGTTCTTGCATAGCAAGGAACACTTATTGTTATCTCACAAATATATTCTTATTCTTATTTTATTAATTGAAAGTGTTCTTGCATAGCAAGGTCCAACTTATTGTTATCTTAACAAATATATTCTATATTCTTATTCTTTATAAGTGTTCTTGCATAGCAAGGAAACACTT
>CATNWA010001051.1:0-66288 GCA_951230385.1 Staurois parvus | reverse complement strand
ATAGAGGAATTTGGTTTTTTTTGGGGGATAAAATTTTAAAGTGAAATCCGGGTACCAGCTTCTCAAACATCTTGAACTTTTTTTCTGTCAATAACAAGACAATTCGGAAGCCAGCGCTAAAGCCCCAAGAACAAAAGGGGGCTTTCCGAAAAGAAAAGGAGAATTACTGCTTCAACCAGGGGATCGGGTTTGGCTGGAAAAACGCCCAACCTTGAAGATGCTATGTCCTTCAGGAACCACCTCAAGTTCATAGCCCCTTTCCGTAAAACCTAGTGTTAACGAGGTGCCTACGAGCTCGAGCTTCCGCAGACCTTCAAAATACATCCTGTCTTTTTCCATGTATCTCTCTATCTCCTGAAACCGATACCAGACCATATCCCGTTCCCGGACTCTGAATCCAGACCTCCCGAGGCAGGTCACTATAGCGGTGACCAGGAGGATTTTGAAGTGGAGACTATCCTCGAGGTTGCCGTAGGAGGGGGGGCCAGACACAGTTCCTGACTAAAATGGAAAGGGTATGGGCCCCTGAGGAGAACTCATGGGAACCCCCCGCCAGCAACGTTCCCACGGCACACAGGCCTCAATCCGGGAGTTATTTTCCGAGCTCCACGTCCGCGGTGGAGAGACCAGTGGGGCGCCCGAAGGGTGCCGAGGGTGCCCATTGGGGGGGGCAAATGTCAGAGGACTCACTGGCTCCAGGTCCCGAGATCGCGGCTCCGTCGCGTCGAGGCACTATGGTCCCGGCGGACCGCAGAATGAACAGGAAACGCCGAGCATCGCGCAAGTAAGGGAGCCGCGGAGCGCGCCTCAGGCTCCAATGACAGCCGGGCTCCTGCGTTTTGACCCGGATTGTCCTGACTACTCTGCCTGCTCCTGCGTTTTGACCCGGATTGTCCTGACTATTCTGCCTGCTCCCGGATGCGTTTCTGACCCGGATTGCCCTGACCATTCTACGGATTGACTTCCCTGCTGACCCTGCGTGTGACCCGACTACTCTCGCCTACCGATTCTGTACCCCGCTTACCCCCACGGGCCCACAATCCGTTACTACCCTGCTGGGGGCCGCCATCCTCTTCATATCTGGCTCTCCCGGTACCTGTCCCCAAGGGTCTCCTCAGCCACTGGCGGGCCTGCTCGGAGGTCGTGACCTGGCCCGGGACTGTTTCAAGTCCATCCCCACCATCAGGGGCTCTGGTGAAAGCACAGCCCGGGCTTAGACCCCACGCTCTGAGTAGGTCTGTCAGTTGGCAGCCTGAGGCACCACCTGGCGGATCATAACAGACCCCGAACAACCTCAGACTCATCTCCCTGCTCCCATTTACATCTAAACTCCTCGAGCGCCTAGTCTACACCTGCCTAAGCTCTCACCTCAACGACAACAACCTCCTCGATCCCCTACAGTCCGGCTTCCGTCTCCTACACTCCACCGAAACTGCCTTACTCAAACTCTCCAACGACCTGCTAACCGCCAAAGTTAATGTCCACTATTCAGTGCTCCTACTCCTTGACCTCTCTGCGGCCTTCGACACAGTCGACCACCCCCTCCTTCTCAAAAAACTACACTCCCTCGGCCTCAGAGATTCTGCTCTCTCCTGGCTCTCATCCTACCTGTCACAACCTCTTTCAGCGTTACCTATAATACTACCACCTCCCCCTCACTCCCCCTCTCTGTTGGGGTCCCTCAAGGCTCTGTCCTCGGGCCCCTTCTCTTCTCCATCTACACCTCCTCCCCTTGGCCAACTCATACACTCTCACGGCTTCAACTACCACCTATATGCCGACGACACACAAATCTATCTCTCAACCCCCCACCTCACCCCCTCGGTCTCTGCCCGAATCACACACCTACTGAGTGACATATCAGACTGGATGTCGCTCCACTTCCTTAAACTGAACCTCTCCAAAACTGAGTTTCTTGTCTTCCCCCCAGCCCGGACACCACCCCCCATTGACTTCTCCGTCACATCCAACAATGCCACCATCAAACCCACCCCGCAGGCCAGAGTACTGGGTGTCATTCTGGACTCCAACCTATCCTTCCAGCCCCAAGTCCAATCTTTAACAAACTCGTGCAGACTCCACCTCTGCAACATCGCCAAAATCCGCACGTTCCTAACCCCAGAAACAACTAAACAGCTCATCCACTCCCTCATCATATCATGACTCGACTGCTACTGCAACTCCCTCCTCACTGGCCTGCCTCGCCACTGGCTATCCCTGCTTCAGTCGATCCTGAATACGGCTGCCAGGCTCATTCACCTTTCCAACCGCTCTGTCTCCGCCACCCCCCTCTGCCAATCCCTCCACTGGCTTCCGATTGCGCAACAGATCGAATTTAAAATCCTAACACTGACGTACAAAGCTGTCCACCATACTGCCCCGTACTACATCTCTGACCTAATATCCAAGTACCGCCCAGCACGCACACTCCCCTACTCACAAGACCTCCTTCTCTCTAGTTCCCTGGTCTCCTCCTCCCATGCCCTGCCTCCAGGACTTCTCCAGGGTGTCACCCATCCTCTGGAACTCCCTTCCCCAACCCATCAGATTATCACCTACTCTCCTCTCCTTTAGGCGCACCCTGAAAACCCATCTCTTCAGTTAAGCGTACCCCACCCCCTGCTAACCTGCCGACCTCCTCCACTCTTCCTAACACTCCATCCCCCACAGCTATCTCCTCCTGTACCACTATCCCCTCCCTCCTAGATTGTAAGCTCCAAGGAGCAGGGCCCTCGATCCCCTCATGTTTTGCATTGTATTGGTATTGTTCTGTCACATGTTCTGTCCCCCTTTGCAATGTACAGCGCTGAGTGAACTATTGGCGCTTTATAAATACTGTATAATAATAACAATAAATTAAATTCAATAATATAATCAAACCAAAAACACTGAAATTTGAAATATAGCGCCAAGTTCGCACATCACTGAGCTCAGTCGCAAAAACGTTTTCAGTGTCTGATGACACATTTCCCCACGAATCATTATCACTCAATTCTGCAAGTAGTTCTAATTTACTATCACTGTTTTCTAGCTGGTCTAAAACCGCTTTTGACCTAAAGGGACCCTTTTTGGACGCCATGGACATTTCTCAGTTTCCAGGCAGAAAGAACGGTAGAAATGCAGGCAGGGCACAGGACAAAGCACTAGGGACAAAATGTATGTGAAATACTTTGATACAGTAATGTTTTACTATGTGATTTTAGTGTATTTAGTGAATGTCACTTTTTCACATTTTTAAATTTCCCGCCGTTCCGTCCCCGTACGTCCTGACGTCGCAGGGAACGGAACCCAGAAGACAGATGCCGGCATCGGCCGGAGGACATTGCCAGGGACACTGCAGGTGTAAGCTGTGTACCGGGGTGGGCTCCCCAGGATAAAGTGAAGTCACGAACGAGGAAAGCAACCCCAACACCAGCTTTTGCCACAACAGAATTTTACTTAGATGTGGCAAATAAACACAACCACAAATGCTGGAAACATACAATACATTTACATACACCCAGCCCAAAGGCCCTTGAGCTGCACAGCATGGCGCCTTCTGATAGATGAAGGTAGAAAATGAAGTAATTTACCTACTGGCGGGCACAACTAAGCTGCCACACCTTACCTGTTATTACCCTAAAAAAAGCAGGAATCATGTATGGGTGTATGGTATGGGCTAGCCAGCGGTGCAGCACAACAGCTTACAATCCTACACAAATCTACAGTATTCCCTCTCCCATAACTGGTCCTGTAGCACGTGCCTGAGTATTCCTTCTGAGCAAAATGCCAGTCTGGCTTGAGTTTGTAGGATTTTATCAGCTCTCCAATGTGAAATGTCACTTTAAGTTATGGAGTCCTTCCAATGATCAGTAACAACACTTATGGCCTGACACAAACAGAGACCCTAACTAACTAACTATAGGCCTGGACTCAGTTTCAAGGCGCCAACACTGAAATGAGGTGTGTGCACAATCTTACTGACCCGAGTCTGCTTTGCATCCACTGGTGACTCTGAACAGAACAAATGTCTCTCCAACAAGCATGCGGTCTCGCCATATATGTTGCTCAGTTCCTCTGCTCTCATCAGCCATCCTAGCAGCAATCTCATCAGCATTCCTGGCAGCAATCTCATCAGCTTCCTGGCAGCAATTTCATCAGCTTCACTGAGCTGTAGCTCTGGTTACGGAGGGACACTTTCACACCTGGATGTCATCAGATTCTCAGCTCACAGGGCCCCTTATTCACTATGCTCCAAAACATGGCTTCTCTCTCTCTCCTTCCTGTTTTCTCCAACTCTGTGTGCAAAACCCCACCTCTTCATGAATATACAAATATCTATGCAGTCTGAGGCTGTGTTATAAAAACAGTGACATCTTGTGGCTAAACCGCAGAATGTCAGTCAAAACATTAATTTACTTCCACACAAACAGTTTTCAAACAATGAGAGCTCTTTCCCCATCTCACATGCCACCCCACTAGAGGTTGTTGTCCTCGACAATCCTCCCCATACAAACTCATTCTGGGCATAACGCTGTGGGGGCACACCAGCATTGAGCCTTGTTGACCTTCGTAGAGTGACAGGCTCAGAAGCACTGGGGACGTCAGGCACATTTAATGGGAGAGGAGCTGCTGACCGCTCAACACTTTCCCTTGGTGGCAAACTTGCTATTTTTGGAGCCTCTGTGGGTACCGGGGCAGGGACAACCCACCATTCCTCCCCGTCCTCTAAGGGGATTTTCTCAGTACTCTGAGCAGGAGGAGCCATCCCCTCCACGCACACTGGTTCATCAAAATTCCCAGTCCCTATTGGCTCTACCTCATAGACCGGGATGGCAGGGTCTACCTTCCTCTTCACCGTGTATGGGACTGCCTCCCACCGCCCATCCAACTTTCCAGATGGCCGCTTGGCTTTGACTATCACTCGATCACCCGGGGCATACCCCTCCTTCTGCACTGGTCTTGGATTGGGGTATACCACTTGTCTAAGGCACTCCCCCACAACCTTGTGGATTGCTCTCAGCCAGCGGCGGTGCTCTTGCGCCCATGCTGTAGTATTTCTTGGTGGTGGCTCCATCGGATTGGGCATGTGGAGATCTTCAATCTCCCATCCGGCTCTCTCAAACATGAGCATATGTGGGGAGTATTCAGGGGTACTGTGTACCCTGTTATTATAGGCCCACATCAGTTTAGGTAGGTATTCGGGCCACCAAGCTTTTTGGCGGTCCTCCAGAGTCCGCAGCATCTGGAGCAAGGTGTGGTTGAACTGCTTGCACGCGGGAACGTTCGATCCAATACAGTTGGTACAACTCATTCCTTAGAGTACTCTGAAAACATTGTATTCTCTGTGGACACCCGAACACCTGTATAAAGTATTTGCAGACCGCTTCAGCGGCCGACTCTGCTGTCTGGTCTCTGGTGGGTACAGCCACCGCATACTTTGTGAAATGATCTGTCATGACTAGATAGTACGAGTGTCCCGAGGTAGAGTACCCAATCTGTACATAATCGATCATAAGGAGCTCTAGTGGTGCTGATGTCTGGATGGCCTGGACAGGAGCCCACTGTTCAATACTCTTACTTAGCCCACAGGGCCGACACTTAGGACATGTCTCGGCCACCATGTCTGCCAAATCGGGACAGTACACGAGCCGTTGGAGCCACTTGAACGTTTTATCGCTCCCAAAATGGGCACCCCTCTCATGGGCCTTCCGGACAGCCTCCCGTCCCAATGACATGGGGATGACAATCTGTCGCCGGTACTGCAACTCTGACTGCAAGTATATGGTCCGGCACAGGAGGCCCTGGGTAACAGTTAGCTTATCCCACTGCCTCAATAACTTTTGGCCCTCGGGAGTCAGACGAGCCCGCTCTTCTGACCGAGGCCAGATCTTGGTCCGGACCCATTCTTTCACTTTCCACAGGTCCCTCTCCCAATCAGCCAACGTCTTTCCCAGCACCACTGGCATCCCGGACGCCACCCCACTTGAATATGCCACGTCCTGGAACATGGGTAATTGACCAAGGTCAGGAGTTTCAGTGTCCTCGAGCTCCTCATCGGCACCCTGTACTGACAACCGCACATAAGCCAGAATCGGGGCACTAATCAGCGCCCCTTCACTGCTTCAAAGGCCACTTGTTGTCGGGGTCCCCACTCGATGGGACGATTCTTCAGGCCCCCTGCAGTGCCCCTTAATAACTTATTTAACGGGCCCACCAAATGAGCAAACTTGGGTATAAACCTCTTGTAGTAGCCGGCCAGTCCAATGAACGCCCGCACCTCTAGTAGTGTACTCGGCTGGGGCCACTTCTGGACGGTCACGACCTTGTCGGGGGTTGGCTTTAGCCCCTCCTGGGTGACCAAATGTCCCAAATACTATATCTGCTGTGGAAACAGTTGGCACTTCTTGGGCTTGATTTTGAGCCCATGGTCTCGCAGCCGTCCTAAGACCTGTCGCAGTTTCTGGAGGTGATCCTCAAAAGAGGCTCCAAACACTACTACGTCGTCCAGGTATATCAATACCGACTCGAAGTTGAGATCTCCCAGACAGTGCTCCATCAACCGCTGGAATGTTCCCGGGGCATTGGACAGGCCGAATAGCATCCGGTTGAACTCGTAGAGACCCATAGGTAGGATGAAGGCCGTCTTCGCTTTGTCCTTCTTGGCCACCGGTACCTGCCAATACCCACTGGCCAAGTCAAGAGTCGAGAAGAACTTTGCATGACTCAGGGCGGACAATGACTCCTCAATCCGCGGAAGGGGGTAGGCATCCCGGACTGTCTGAGCATTCAGCTTCCGATAATCCACGCAGAAACGAAGACTCCCATCTTTCTTCCGCACCAAGACTACTGGAGCAGCCCAAGGACTTTGACTCTCCTGGATCACCTGGTTTTCCAACATGCTGGCCACCATATCCTTTGCCTCCTGGTACATTTTAGGATTTGCCGGTAACGTTCCCTGATCGGTGCAGCATTGTAGGGATTTCGTGTTTGATGGTGGAGGCACACCCGAAGTCCTCATCATGTCTCGATAAGGCCTCCTGAAACTCCCAAACGGTATCTTCCAGCAACTTCTGTTGTCCTGGAGTCAGGATCTTGCAGTTCACCTCCATCCGGGCCATGATCACTCGACCATTCCAGACTATTCCTCGGACGTCCATCTCTCTGTTATTGGCAGCCGTCAGCTTGATGACGCTCTCCCGTCTTCCGGCTCCATCATATGTCCAAAGTGTCTTTCGAAGAACTCCAGAGGCATAAGGGTGCACTCCGACCCTGTATCAACTAGGCAGCGTACCTTCTGGCCTTCCAACTCGGCTTCCATAACGAAGCTGCTAGCATACAGGTCGTGTTCCTCATGCTTAGGGCTTAGCTTCTGGTGTACCGCCGCAGGACGCCCAGCTACTGCGGCGGTCGGAAGTTTAATGTCGGCTCAGACTTCATCTGTTCTGGGCAATCTCTGGCCATATGGCCATACTGTCGACAAGCCCAACAGAGGGGTCCCCTTTTGACGTGCCCCTGCAGCTGAGCTATCCTGGGTGGAGTGGCGCAGGGTGCTGAGGTCATTTCCAGAGATCAGGGAGATTCTGCCTTCATCTGGGACATTTCCAGCCGAACTTCTCTTAATTCTGTTCGCAGGGCCTGGACCACATCCTTTAAGGATTCTGAGTCTTCAGATGCAGACTGACCTCTTGTAGCATGGGTGCTACACACTATTCTCACCACCACAGGTATGCACTCTTCCTCTCTCTCCACAGCGGCTAAGTAGATGCTGTAGAATGTCATGTTGGGCGCCGTCCGGGTCATCTCTTGCAATTTGTCCTGTAAGAACTTGTTAGAGAGCCCCACTATGAACTGGTCTCGTAGTAGCCGGTCCACCTCCTGGAAAGCTCCCATGGCCTCTGGATCTCGCCGCTGTATTTCATTTAGCGTCTCCTGTAGGGCATTGGAGTACTGCATCAGGGTCTTGCCCTCTTGCTGTGGTCGGTTGAAGAAGTGGCTCCGCAGCTGCACTACTTTAGCACACCCCCCTTGGGCTCTCTCCAGCAGGGAGAATATTTTCTCTACAGTGTCTCTCTCAGATTTGGGCCTTACCATCACTGTCCGTATGACGTCACCCTCTAGAGCCCCCAATGCAACCTCTGCCCGCAGCTCGGAAGTCAGGTTACACATTCTAACCGCACTTCGCACTCTTTCAGTCCAGTCCTGCAACGTCATATTTTTACCGTCAAATTTTGGCAGGTGACTCAACAGCGTCCCCACGGGAATGTACCCTACTGGTACGGGCAGGGCAGGGGCAAGCTGTATCAGCGGTGTTGGGGCAACTTGGTCTTGCACCGGCGCACCCTGAGCTGTGTCCTGAGGGAGGGGGTAAAGCTGTGAGAAAGGTGTCTTGTCAGAGGTGTTACTTCATTAACTCTGGCTCCCCTGCAGCCTACTAGCGGGAGAAGAAGACCTCTTCAGCGTCCATCTGCTTCCTCTACTGGCTGATCTGCTGGGTGTGGTTGTCCTGTCGACTAATCAGTGTGACTGTTGTATTGGAGGTGGAAGATCTGGGTGCGCTGTTTGGCAGAGGTGTCTGAATCCTGAAACTGGCTGAACAGAAATAAAGAGCTTCTGGTAGGAATTCATGGAGGAATAAAGTGGAGGCGATTAATATACCCAATCAGTGTGAAAAAGAAGATTTGATCTCTTTTGGAGGGGGTATAGGATCCCTTATATCCTATAAGGCTCATTACTCACCTCTATCTGGTGAGTGCGGTTAATATCATTTTTCACGTGGTGGATAGGTGGAAGCACATTTCGAATAATTTATTATTGGTTTCAATGGGAATAAGGACTTATTTTCACAGTGTCCATCAATGCCACATACCATTGCCCATCAGTGCACATCAATGCCACATATCAGTGCCTACCAGTGCAAAGCTGCCTTTCAGTGCCGCCAATCAGTGCCACCTATGCCGCCAGTCAGTGCCGCCTAAAAGTTCCAATCAGTGCTGCTTACCAGCACCCATCAGTGCTCATCAGTGATGCTTGTCAATGCCCACCAGTGCCACCTATGAGGGCCTCCTCAGTGTTGCCTATCAGTGCCCATCCCTGCAGCCTCATTAGCACACATCAGTGAAGGAGAAAAGTTACTTATTTACAAAATTTTATAACAAACAAAATTTTCTGTCTTTTTTAGCTTGTTTAGCAAAAAATAAAAAACCCCAGTGGTGATTAAATACCATCAAAGGAAAGCTCTATCTGCCTCCAAAAAATGATAAAAAATTTGTTTGGGTACAGTGTTGCAAGCCCGCGCAATTGTCATTCAAAGTGCGACAGAGCTGAAAGCTGAAAATTGGCCTGGGCAGGAAGGGGGTAAAAGTGCTTGGTAGGCAAGTGGTTCAAAAAGTCCCTGACCCTTTCCAAAAATGCAGCAGCTCAAAAAAGCATAGATGTGAACATGTTCCTTTGGAAACCATGTTAAATGGACTGTAGTATGTTTCTGCAAAAAGCACTGGAAAACACATTGGTGTAAATGGAGCTTAAGAGAAAGCTGTTAATGCAGAGGGACTTATATTTAATTTTTAATGGGAGGCCATAGTTTAAATTTATTACATTTTATTATTAGAGTGTACTTACATCAATAGAACAACCTAACATTGAGCCTCTCTTCAGAGCTTTGTCCATTATCTCAAAATAATTATTTGGAGCATTCTTGTTTTTCATACATTTCAGAAACACCCCCAGTAAAATCTTCCATGGCTTCTATAGTACTCCCACCTTTTAGAGCTTCATAGCTTCCATTTAGCCTATAAAATGCAAACAAAAATATTATGAGACTTCAACAATCAATCACATTCTATTCTGTTGCAGCTTACTCCCAGTATGTTATGAAAGAGCATGCTGTGTGTATATATTTTGCAAACCACATTAAGGTAACAACAGAAAAAAATAAATAGCATGACTTACAAATTGATATATTTTCAGAATTGATATAGCGCCAACATTCAGTGCAACATTTTAAAGAATACATAGTTTGGTTCATACCAAATATATGTTATGTTATGTAAGTTATGTTATATAGGTATAGAAGCTGTCTTCCACCTTATTACTGTCATTATACAACAGTAGGTCTGGATCATATATTCCATGTAAAGCAAAACCATATAACCTTCTGCAGAGGTTAGCCCCTTCCATCCATATTATGAGTGGGTGGCAACTTATTTTGATCTCATAGATAGAAAAATGGAGATCTGAAATCAAATATTGATCATATCTGAGGGGTCCTATTAGGGGTGGACTGACAACTCATGGGCCCCCCGGCAATAGGGGATCATGGGGCCCCTGTGTCCTCGCCAACACTCAAACCACACCCAAAAAAGCCTATGAAAGGTACAAGGGGCATCTCATGGGGCCCCCTACTGACCCTGGGCCCTCGGGCAGTTCCCTGACATCTCTGACAGGGAGATTATTGTAGACTGTGCCCATTGCCTTCCCAAGCCACAGGACCTTCCTGACAAAGTGCTGCAGGACGTTATTGCCCGCATACATTTTTTTCATGGTATAGATGAGCTTATGAAATTTGCCCAGCAACATTCCATGTTGCCTGATCCTTACGCAGGAATGTGAATCTATGATTTGTCCCAACGCACTATGATGGCACATAAGAAATCGGTACCCCTTACCAAACTTCTTTGAAACAACAAACTTCCTTATTCATGGGAAATTTCCTACTAAACTGCTTGCTATCACGTCTATTGAAGATGGTTTAAAGCTAATAAAAAAAATGGGGCCTGTTGCCGAATTATGACAACACAGAGCCATCCAAGCCATCCCCAGGACACTTTTCGCCCGAATGAAGACAAGTGGATGCTACTTGAAATAGTTTTTCTGCATTTTCAGATATGTACTCAGCAGGTTATTGGATGACTACATTTATACTGGTTTGTGCTAGCTGTATGGAGCTATAACCCTCCTCCCCCCACACACACACCACTGATACCAATGTGTAATTGGGTGCTCGCAAATTGAGGTTTTTCTCCAAAGTTTTTTATGTTTATTGTGTTAATTTATGTTTGACTTTTTTTTTTTGTTTTTTCAATAGTAAATTTTTATTGAAATTTTCATAAATGCATACATTTGTACAGACTGTTGGTTGAACATGGGTGCGTACACTTATATGCAAAGCGGTTTCAGCACAATAGCACAGTTTCTCAAGTGATAAAAGACTATGAACACCCTCTCACACCCAATTGGAAAACATAACTGAAATTGGCATTCCTATAACACCATCAATAAGCTCTTCCTTTGGACAAAACAAGCTCCAGTCATCAAAATAAACATGTATCATCACACAGTCTGAGACCATAAATTACTTCAATCTAAACAAACAACAAAGAATAGTATCAACAGAAACAGAAACGTATTTATTCTCACTGTTCTGTGCCGTTATATTGGTACCAACAAATTTATCTGTTATATAGGGGGTAATTTACTAAGTGGACACACCAAAGGCTAGTCAAGGTTCCCACTGCTTCCTGAATTTCCCCACATTCCACACATTAGTGTGAAAGAATGTTCATACAAAAAGGGTGCATTGTAGGCGTGTTCTATCCACAACTTCCGAAATGGAAAGCACTAGGTCTTTTTTCCACTTTTAGTAGAAATTGTCAGTCGGGCAGCAATTAAGATGTGCATTATTAGCTTGTGAAATTGTTTCAGAAATTCACTAATTCTAATCCCTAATAGAGCTAGTTCAGGTGTTGGGGGGGGGGGTTATAATGCCTGAAATGGATGAGATTAAAGAAAATGTAGCATTCCAGAAGCTCATTATCATCCTACAAGACCACAATATATGCATCAAGTTGCCCTGTTGGCCGCAGTTCCTCCAGCATTCAGAGGAGGTGTTTGGGAACATAAATGATAGTCTATAAGGAGTTATATACCATCTATGAATAATTTTTAGTGCATTTTCCCAATGAGATACACAATAAGTTGATCTATAAATGTGGGTAAATGCCTGACTCCATTCTTGAGGTGTAAAGGTTTGATTTAGTTCCGTTTCCCACTTAAGTATAGTGTTAGTTTTAAACATTTGGTCATCCAGTTGTATAGTATCTCACAGAAGTGAGTACACCCCTCACATTTTTGTAAATATTTTGTTATATCTTTTCATGTGACAACACTGAAGAAATGACACTTTGCTAGAATGTAAAGTAGTGAGTGTACAGCTTGTATAACAGTGTAAATTTGCTGCCCCCTCAAAATAACTTAACACACAGCCATTAATGTCTAAACTGCTGGCAACAAAAGTGAGTACACCCCTAAGTAAAAAATGTCCAAATTGGGCCTAATTAGTCATTTTCCCTCCCCGGTGTCATGTGACTCGCTAGTGTTAGAAGGTCTCAGATGTGAATGGGGAGAATGTGTGTTAAATTTGGTGTTATCGCTCTCTCTCCCTCATACTGGTCACTGGAAGTTCAACATGGCACTTCAAGGCAAAGAACTCTCTGAGGATCTGAAAAAAAAGAATTGTTGCTTTACATAAAGATAGCCGAGGCTATAAGAAGATTGCCAAGACCCTGAAACTAAGCTGCAGCAAGGTGGCCAAGACCATACAATGGTTTAACAGGACAGGTTCCACTCAGAACAAGCCTCGCCATGGTCAAGCAAAGAAGCTGAGTGCACATGCTCAGCGTCATATCCAGAGGTTGTCTTTGGGAAATAGATGTATGAGTGCTGCAGAGGTTGAAGGGGTGGGGGGGTCAGCCTGTTAGTGCTCAGACCATATGCCGCACACTGCATCAAATTGGTCTGCATGGCTGTTGTCCCAGAAGGAAGCCTATTCTAAAGATGATGCACAAGAAAGCCCACAAACAGTTTGCTGTAGACAAGCAGACTGAGGACATGGATTACTGGAACCATGTCCTGTGGTCTGATGAGACCAAGATAAACTTATTTGGTTCAGATAGTGTCAAGCGTGTGTGGCGGCAACCAGGTGATGAGTACAATGACAAGTGTGTCTTGTCTACAGTCAAGCATGGTGGTGTGAGTATCAAGGTCTGGGGCTGCAGCCAGCACTGGGGAGCTACAGTTCATTGAGGGAACCATGAATGCCAACATGTACTATGACATACTGAAGCAGAGCATGATCCCCTCCCTTCGGAGACAGGGCTAAAGGGCAGTATTCCAACATGATAATGACCCCAAACACACCTCCAAGATGACCACTGCCTTGCTAAAGAAGCTAAGGGTAAAGGTGATGGACTGGCCAAGCATGTCTCCAGACCTAAACCCTATTGAAGATCTGTGGGGCATCCTCAAACGGAAGGTGGAGGAGCACAAGGTCTCTAACATCCACCAGCTCCATGATGTCGACGTGGAAGAGGACACCAGTGGCAACCTTTGAAGCTCTGGTAAACTCCATGCTCAAGAGGCAATGCTGGAAAATAATGGTGGCCACACAAAATATTGACACTTTGGGCCAATTTGGACATTTTCACTTAGGGGTGTACTCACTTTTGTTGCCAGCAGTTCAGACATTAATGACTGTGTATTGAGTTATTTTGAGGGGACAGCAAATTTACACTGTTATACAAACTGTACACTCACTACTTTACATTGTAGCAAAGTGTCATTTCTTCAGTATTGTCACATGAAAAGATATAATAAAATAGTTACAAAAATGTGAGGGGTGTACTCTCTTCCGTGAGATACTGTAAATGGTTATAAAACCATGATATACCTCCCTTATTTTCCGTTAGTGTGTAATAATAGCCCCCCAGACCCTCTTATCTAATGATAGGGAATCTTGTTTGAGTGTTTTGAGAAAATGAGTGATCTGAATAAATGTATACATCTCCTTGTTAAGAGTGTCTTCCAGAATGTCTTTTAAAGTAGATAACCCCCTGGTTGACCACAGTTTCACCGAGAACATTTGAATTAAAAATTCTAAAATTTGTAACGGTAGGTCATGCACTGAAATTAATAGAGGTGAATATTGTAGCTTTAATATAAGTAACCATGCCTCTATTGTAGCAGAGACAAACAAATGTTTTGGGAACAGTAACTGTTGTCAGGTTAGTGCCATTTTTAGTAAGTATGTAAGGTCTGAACAGCCAATAGCTGCCTGTTCAATCAAAACCCAAGGTTTCTTTTGGGCAGGTGCTATCCATGCTTTAAGTTGGTCCAGCTCTATGATAGTCTTGTAATATTGGAACCCCTATCCCTCCTCTGGTTTTGTGTTTGGAACATTTGTTTGTAATATTCTTGCTCTCTGTCCTTTCCAGATAAAACAACAAAGTTCTGAGTTGATGGTCCTAAAAAAAGATTTTGGTAGGGAAATTGGTACTGTTCTAAAAATGTACAGTATTTTCGGCTACAGTATAATTTTAAATGCTGGGATGCACCCCAGCCATATTATCTCAAGTTTGTTCAATTTCGTGAGTTCTGATTTAATCAATCTAAGTAATTCAAGATAATTGGTCTCGCATAACTTTCCCGTTGGAGATGATAAAAAAATGCCCAGATATTGAATAGCGGATGACTTCCAGGAACAAGGAAAAAGTAGTTGAATTTTAGGCAGTAAACCCCTATGAATTTGTACAGAGCATGACATTTAAATATATTTATTTTATAGTAGGACACCTCTCCGAAGGCCTCAATTACCTTACTAACTTCTCCCATGGAGGATTCTGCATTTGAGAGTGTGAGGATTACATTATCCGCAAACAGCCTGATTTTATGAGATACTCCCACTACCTGTATACCAATAATATTGAGCGATGCTCTTATCACTTCCGTGAATGGTTCCATGACTAGGGAGAAAATGATGGGTGATAAAGTACACACTTGTCATGTACCATTAGTAATAGCAAAATTGTCTGACAATACTGAGGATGTGAAAACCCCCGCGCCGAGGGATCTACATAGAGTGCCAGGATAGCTGAAAAAATGAAACCGCATAAGCCATATTTAGCCAAGACATAACGTAGGTAACCCCAGTGCACCCTATCAAATGCTTTTTCCGCATCGACTGCTAAAGAATACAGCAGGGATTTTGGAGGTTTCTGTCCATTTAGGCAAGTTTAGCATTCTACGCATTCCGTCCGGTGCTTGTCTACCCTTCACAAACCCCACCTGGTCAGGAGCTATCAGTGTAGGTGTAACATCTTTTAACCTTGGCATACATTTTTAGATCTGTATTCAATAGTGAAATTGGTCTAAAATTTTGTGGCGCTGTGGGTTCCTTCCTTTGGACAGTGTAATAATCAGAGCTTGAAGCATTTCTTTGGGAAAAGAGCCAGGTAAATCCGAATCATTAAAAACTTTCAGTAATTGCAAGATTAAAATATTTTGGAATGACCTATAGCATTCCACTGAGAGTCCATCATCTCCTGGAGTTTTGTTTAGAGCCAAAGATTTGACTACCTGTCTAATTTCTCCTTCAGAAAAGGGAGTATTGAGACGATCCAGCATTTCAGATTGGACTTTGGGAAGTTTCAGAGAGTCCAGAAATCCAGCGATTCCATCAGCTGAAGGTTGGGTAGTGCTAGTGTCTAAGTTCAAGTTGTATAGAGACTGATAATATGTAATAAATTAATTGGCAATCTGTTTAGGGTGGAGAATTTTGTTTCCCGACGAAGGATCGATTAGGTGGGCAATTCTAGATTTGGCTTGACGCGCTTGGATCTGATGGCACAACAGTTTCCTAGCTTTATTCCCCTGTAAATAATATGTGACCTTTAAATGTTTGAATTTTTTTTCATGTTCGTAAACCAGAAGCTGCCTTAGTTCCGTCATACATTTTTATAATTATGTAGTTAAAATTGGGTCTATTTTATTCTTATTTTGGAATTCTAGATGTCGTATACGAGTAAGCAGTGACGCATTAAATTTTTCGGTCCCTCGCAGCTAACTGTAGGAGGAGGCCTCTAATGAATGCCTTATGGGCGCACCATACTGTGGCATTGTTAACGTCATCAGAATTGTTAAAGCGAAAGAATTTATTAAGTTGGGTTGTAAGTTTATCTTTATTAGGCCTATAAGTGAAAAGACGAGAGTTATTATGCCATAATTTGGTAGTATCCGAGGAGTACTGTTCTTGGAATTCCAGGGAGATCGGGGTGTGATCGGACCAAGTTATGTCGTGAATAGTAGCTTTTTTCTACCTTGCATAATATTTGGAGATCAGTTAGTATGAGGTCTATTCTAGAGTATGTTCTATGTGGGTTGTAAAAGAATGTATAGTCCTTTTCAGACTGGTGTAAGCAGCGCCAAGCATCGAATAGGGGTTTGTTGTGTAAAAGTGTCTGTAAAGTATGCCTTTGTGAAGAAATAAGGGATGTGCTATCCATAGCTTTGTTAACTACTAAGTTAAAGTCACCCATAACAAAAAGATACCCTTTGCTAACCTACTATGAGTAGTTGTTGCAAAAATCCCATTAGCCCTGCAGAAGGAACAGTTTCAGGTACCCCGTGAAACTTGATATTATTTCGGCGGGACCTATCTTCTAGGTTGGCCATTTTCATTTGGATTTTTTGTAAATCTGCTTGCTGTTCCTTACATATGTCCACTATAGTATTGTGAGCGGAGAACACATCATCCATCTTATGCTCTATATGGGAGACTCTTTGTTGTAAATTTTGCACTGAATCATTGACCTTGGCTATCATATTGGTCATACCTGTATGCAGAGTATAACGCTAGGAGATTTACATGAGTTTGAGGTCACTAACGAAGACAGGCTGAGAAGTAGCTGGAAACTGCTTTAAGGCCGTTTGTAGCTATTTGGGATCTTGTGTCTCTGGAAGTTTGCAAAGCGTGGGATTCTCCCTGTTTAGCTTTTTTTTGTCTTGGCCGAACTTCTAGTTTTGGGGCTGTCAGGACTCACCCTGTGCAGATGGAAAGCGGTAAACAGTCGAGCACACGGATAATGCCGAGCTGTCGGAGGAGGAATCCTCCATGCTGTCCTGAAGTGCAGGCAGGCCGGCGCCATCTTGGTTCCCTTGATCCCCAACAGGGAGAAGAAAGTTGTTAATTTAAGGATCAGTGGCCACTGCGATCCTTGTTTTGGCTTCGTACCCACTGCGGGGTGTTAAGGGTGCTGTCAGTGGTTCATGGGGGATCTCTCCTTGTCGTTTTGAAAGTTGGTAGGCAGGCTCTGGAGCCGGAGCTCTCTGCTACACTTCCGTTCCGGACGTCGGCAGGACACGCCCCCCCTTTTTGTTCTTTTTTATATACCACCTGAATGCCACTCCGGGTTTCTTGGCAAAGTGTACCTGGATTCTGCTATCTACCATCATATGCCAGAAAGTCTTCAATACTACCTAATATCCATTTATATTTGTGTGTATGCTGAGCAGTCCTCACCTTCAGTTGCACCCAGTTTACGACTGTAGCCTGGTTCCTATGAGACATCCCCCAACATTCATGTGAGCCTTATCAGCTTCTAATTGGGGTGGAGTTGAATGCTCATTTGAGCATCTCCCTATAAATTCAGATCAGCTCATGGGGGGAGATCTCTGATGGGGGGCACAGTCTCTGATGGGGGTGCTGCTTCTGACGGAGAGTACGGCTTCAAAAGAGTGCGAAGCAGTTAAACACAGCAGTTGAACTAAAAAGCAGGAGAAAGACACAACAACAGCAAGAAACTCTACTGCATGCTGGACAGACTGCAAGCAAACACCCTGGGAAACATCTCCTACATGCCTGACTCCCACTCTGTGTACCTTTATATAATACATTCCTCCTCTTCATACTACTACTATCCTCTGTTCCCAAATCTAATTTCTTTACCCCTCTGCTCCACCCCAAAACTTGCACATCTCCCCCTCATTGCTATCATCTCCCTACTACTGCTCTCATCACCCCCCACAATGCCTCTTCTACTCCTTCTCATTTTCCTCTCCTCCATTCCCAAAATCCATTCACTATATCCCTCTGCTCCTCCTAAACATTTGTATATTGTGTCCTCACTGCTTCCTTCGCCCCTCTATGGCACCCACCACCTCCTCCTATTATTCCACTCTCCCACTGACCCGAACACCTCCACTAGGAGTTTTTCACGCTCCTGCACATCCCGCTCCCATGCCACCTTTCTCACCCTTCTCCTCCTCCTAGCCGCGGGAGACATCTCCCCCGAATCCTGGCCCTCCACCACCTCCCTCACCCGCACAACACCCTCTCCCGCCTCCATGTCCTACCGCAACCTAGTATCTGTCCCCCTGCTCCCTAAAATCTCCCCCCCGTTTTCATGTGCACTCCTGACGGCCCGATCGGTGTGCAACAAGCTTACCGCCATCCACGACCTCTTTGTTTCCCGCTCCCTCAACCTCCTGGCGATCACGGAAACCTGGATCCAGCCCACTGACTCTACCTCCCCTGCTGCACTCTCCTATGGAGGTCTCACCTGGACCCACTCACCCAGACCTAACGGTCGTAAAGGTGGTGGGGTTGGTCTGCTCCTGTCACCGCAGACCACCTTCCAAGTCCTCCCAAACCCCCCCTCCCTATCCTTCTCCTCCTTCGAGGCCCACTGTGTCCGACTATTCTCCCCAACCCCCCCTGAAGATTGCTGTGATATACCGGCCTCCTGGATCCATACCCCCGCTTCCTGGAAGACTTCTCCTCCTGGCTACCCTTCTTCCTCTCCTCTGAGCTACCCACCATCATTCTTGGGGATTTCAACATCCCTGTCAACCTTAACAACCCAGACACAGCCCGTCTCCTCCACTTAACCTCCTCCTTTGCACTTGCACAGTGCATACAATCCACCACCCACTCCGACGGGAAATATCCTTGATCTTGTCTTCTCCAACCGCTGCGCTCCCCACAACCTCACTAACACCCCCCCTTCCCTCTCTCTGACCACAACCTGATCACCTTCTCTATCTCCTCGTCCTCCAACGCCTACCCCTCCAAATGCCACACTACTACCAGCCGTAACCTCCGCAACCTTAACCCTGCCCCCCTCCACTCTGCAGCTGATCAACTCCACGACCGCATCCTCCCCCTGTCCTGCCCCGACTTGGCTATGACTGCCTACAACAGCGCGCTGTCAGCAGCCCTTGACTCACTAGCGCCTTTAACCACACGCAACATCAGACTCCGACCGCTCCAGCCCTGGCAGACTGATCACACCAAAACCCTCAAACGACGCAGTCGTGCCCTGGAGCGACTATGGCGCAAAACAAAATCCCAACAAGCTTTCACCTGCTACAAATCTGCCTTCCGCACCTACACCTCCTCCCTCCACGCAGCCAAACAAGCCTACTTCCTGACCCTCATCAAGGCCCTCTCCTCCAATCCTCGCCGACTCTTCTCCACCTTCAACTCTCTACTCTCTCCACCCCTACCTCCACCCAGCACCTCACTCACCGCCCTTGAGATTGCCAATCACTTCAAAAACAAGATTGACACAATTCGCAAGGACATTGCCGCAACTCACACACCCTCTCAACCCGTCCCCTCTCACACAGCTACCCCCTCATCCCCCCTCCCCCTCGACATTACCCGCAGGGACTTCGTCACTGCTCAAACTCCCCTCCAACCCCGTTCCCCCTCACTCAGCTACCCCCTCATCACCCCCTCTCTCCACGGCCCCACCACTGCTCTGACCTCCACTCCCACCCCACCCTACATTCCTCATACTGAAGCTCCCCCAACACTCCACACCTTTGACCTTACTACCATCGAGGAAGTCTCCAAGATCCTCTCTGATGCCCGCCTCACCACCTGCCCCCTCGACCCTATCCCCTCACAATTCCTACGACCTCCCTCCCCCTCCATCCTACGCTCCCTCACCCACATCTTTAATCTCTCCCTCTCCTCCGGCACTTTCCCCTCCCCACTGAAGCATGCACACATCACCCCCATACTTAAAAAGCCCTCCCTGGACCCCAATGACCCGAACAACCTCAGACCCATCTCCCTGCTCCCACTTACATCTAAACTCCTCGAGCGTCTCATCTACAACCCGCCTATGCTCTCACCTCAACGACAACAACCTCCTCGATCCCCTACAGTCTGGCTTCCGCCCCCTACACTCCACCGAAACCGCCTTACTCAAACTCTCCAACGACCTTCTAACCGCCAAAGCTAATGGCCACTATTCAGTGCTCCTACTCCTTGACCTCTCTGCGGCCTTCGACACAGTTGACCCCACCCCCTCCTCCTCAAAATACTACACTCCCTCGGCCTCAGAGATTCTGCTCTCTCCTGGCTCTCATCCTACCTGTCACAACGCTCTTTCAGCGTTACCTATAATGCTACCACCTCCCCCTCACTCCCCCTCTCTGTTGGGGTCCCTCAAGGCTCTGTCCTTGGGCCCCTTCTCTTCTCCATCTACACCTCCTCCCTTGGCCAACTCATACACTCTCACGGCTTCAACTACCACCTCTATGCCGACGACACACAAATCTATCTCTCAACCCCCCACCTCACCCCCTCGGTCTCTGCCCAAATCACACACCTACTGAGCGACATATCAGATTGGATGTCGCTCCACTTCCTTAAACTGAATCTCTCCAAAAACCAAGCTCCTTGTCTTCCCCCCAGCCCGAACCCCACCCCCCATTGAATCTACATCACATCCAACAACGCCAATATCAAACCCGCTCTGCAGGCCAGAGTACTTGGTGTCATTCTGGACTCCAACCTATCCTTCCAGCCCCAAGTCCAATCTTTAACAAACTCGTGCAGACTCCACCTCCGCAACATCGCCAAAATCCGCACGTTCCTAACCCCAGAAACCACTAAACAGCTCATCCACTCCCTCATCATATCACGACTCGACTACTGCAACTCCCTCCTCACTGGCCTGCCTCGCCGCTGGCTATCCCCGCTTCAGTCCATCCTGAATACGGCTGCCAGACTCATTCACCTTTCCAACCGCTCCATTTCTGCCACCCCCCCCCTCTGCCAATCCCTCCACTGGCTTCCGATTGCGCAACGGATCAAATTTAAAATCCTAACACTGACGTACAAAGCCGTCCACCATACTGCCCCGAACTACATCACTGACCTAATATCCAAGTACCGCACCCAGCATGCACACTCCGCTCCTCACAAGACCTCCTTCTCTCTAGTTCCCTGGTCTCTCCTCCTCCCATGGCCGCCTCCAGGACTTCTCCAGGGTGTCACCCCATCCTCTGGAACTCCCTGCCCCAACCCATCAGATTATCACCTACTCTCCTCTCCTTTAGGCGCACCCTGAAAACCCATCTCTTCAGGGAGCCTACCTCACCCCCTGCTAACTTGCTGACCTCCTCCACTCTTCCTACCACTCCATCCCCCACAGCTATCTCCTCCTGTACCACTGCCCCATCCCTTCTAGATTGTAAGCTCGAAAGAGCAGGGCCCTCGATCCCCTCATGTTTTCCATTGTATTGGTATTGTTCTGTCACATGTTCTGTCCCCCTTTGTAATGTACAGCGCTGAGTGAACTATTGGCGCTTTATAAATACTGTATTATAATAATAATAATAATAATAATATCCAGTCCTTTGCTGCCACCTACATTGCAATCTTTTTAATATGTCCATCTCTTCCGCTTCATTACCTGAAGAGATGCTTTAGGCTATCATTGTTGCTCTGCCTAAACTGGGTAAGAAGCTGGACAATCAACAAAATTTCAGACCTATGGGTCTCCTTAACACGTATTTAAAAATCTACGTTAAGATAATAGCCAACAAATTATGAGATATAACTCCCCATTTAGTTAAGTATGCTTTGTAAAAAGCCAACAAGCCCCAGGCGGTACCAGCAGAATGTTTAATCTCCTTAAAATTGTGGAAAACCACAAGCTACCAACAGTATTTCTAACCCTAGATGCCAAAAAGCAGTTGATAGAGTTCACTGGGGATACTTGAGGGCAACCCTAAATAAATTTGTTTTGTCAGGATCCATTTTTTCAGCGTTCTCTGCTTTGTATGCAGTACCTATAACATGTGTTTATACATCAAATGCTATGTCTGATAAATTCTTTATAACCAATGGTACATGTCATGGGTGTCCATTATCACCACTTATTTTTACACTGGTAATAGAACCTCTGGCAGAGGATTTTTATTATTATTATACAGTATTTATATAGCACCAAAGGGTATGCTCAGCGCTGTACAGTAGCAAGGGGGACAGAACATGAGACCAGACAGTAACAATACACTACACGAGGGGTTCGAGGGCCCTGCTCTTTCGAGCTTACAATCTAGGAGGGAGGGGAAGGTGGTACAGGAGGAGATGGCTGTGGGGGATGGAGTGGTGGGAGGAGTGGAGGTTAGTTGTTAGGTGAGGTCGGGTGTTAGGTAAGGTTGGGGTAGGCTTCCCTGAAGAGGAGGGTTTTCAGAGTGCGCCTGAAGGTGAGGAGGGTAGGTAGGTGACAGTCTGATGGATTGGGGTAGGGAGTTCCAGAGGATGGGGGAAGTCCTGGAGAAGTCCTGCAAGTGGGCGTGGGAGGAGGAGACCAGGGAGACTAGAGAGTAGGAGGTCCTGAGAGGAGCGGAGGGCACGGGTAGGGTAGTATTTGGGTATCAGGTCGGTTATGTAGTTTGGGGCGGCATTGTGAATGGCTTTGTAAGTCGGAGTTAGCAGTTTGAATTTGATGCGTTGGGCAATCGGGAGCCAATGAAGGGATTGGCAGAAGGGGGAGGCAGATGTGGAGCGGTTGGTGAGGTGGATGAGTCTAGCCGCTGAGTTTAGGATCGACTGGAGTGGGGATAGCGTTCATTTGGGTAGGCCAGTGAGAAGGGAATTGCAATAGTCCAGGCGTGAGATGATGAGGGAGTGTACGAGTTGTTTGGTGGTGTCTGGGGTGAGGAATGTGCGTATCTTGGAGATGTTGCGGAGGTGGAGCCTGCAAGATCTAGATAGCAGTTGGATGTGGGGTAGGAAGGAGAGGTGGGAGTCCAGGGTGACACCCAGGACTTTGGCGTGTGGGGTGGGAGAGATGGTGGCATTGTTAGTAGTGATGGAGAGGATCGGGGGGGGGGGAAGGGGTAGGGGGGGAGACCAGGAGCTCGGTTATGGATAGGTTAAGTTTGAGGAAATGGAGCGACATCCAGTCTGATATGTCGTTTAGGAGGTAGGCGATGCAGGGAGGTGCAGAGGGCCCGGTGGCAGGAGGTGCAGAGGACCCGGTGTCAGGGGGTGCTGAGGGCCCGGTGTCAGGGGTGCTGAAGGCCCAGCGTCAGGAGGTGGTGTAGGCCGGCGTCGGGAGGTGGTGTAGGTGGTGTGGATCGACGTCTGGAGGTGGAGTGGGCTAGGCGTTGGTATTTGTAGTAGGGCTCGGCGTCCGTGGGCGAAGTGAGCCAGCGCAGGCGGAGGTTGTGGGCCAGGTGCTGAGGGCTCGGCGTCGGGAGGCGCTGAAGTTGCTGAAGGGCCCAGCGTCAGGAGGTGTTGAAGGGCTGTTGGCAGGAGGTGGTGTGGACCGACGTCTGGAGGTGGAGTGGGCTAGTTGCAGTAGGGCTCGGCGCCCGTGGGTGAAGTGAGCAGCGCAAATGGATGTTGCGGGCCAGCAACTGAGGGTGCTAAGGGCCCAGCATCGGTGGGAGCGGTAGGGCCGCGTGGCAGGCTTGACTCTGCCGGATTGGACAGGGCTTGGGCTGTTCGGTGGTAGGTGCCCGGCCGCGTGGTACCTGGAGGGAGGGAACTGATAGTGGAGGCTTACCCTCTTGATGCGGGTGGCGGTAGCAGGGTGTTGTCTCGATTCTCGAGAGGCCTGGAGAGGTCCCTGGTCTGGGGCTGGGTGCCGGCTGATGCAGGCTGCTAGGCGGCCCGAAGCAGCCCCCAGGCAGGGCGCCGGGTGCGGGCAGCTGGGTGTCGGTAGCAGGGTGTCCCGAGGTGGCAGCTGGGTGCCGGCGGCTGGATGCTGGTGGCCTGAGGTGGACTGAGAGCCAGTGGGGAGGGCTCCAGGGAGACAGGCAGGTCGGCGGGCGGGTGGTGGAGCAGCAGTCCACCGTGGGGTCGAGCCGGTTCCTGGTGGTCAGCGGTGGTCAGCGAGGACCCAGGGCTGATGGGGAGGGCCCAGGGGAGGCAGGCAGGTCAACAGGAGCTGGGGGACGGAGCGGCGGCGGTCCAGGCGGATGTCCGGCAATCCGGGTCGGCCGCGGCAAAAATCGATGCCTTCGGGTGCGCGGTAGGCCGCCATTCCCGGAGCTCCGGGAAAAGGTCCGGTGGCCTTCCTTGGTGGCCAGGCAGGGACCGGAGTGTCGTAGGGGCCCCGCTAGGGTCCTCTGCAGCCCAGATGGCAGCGGATGGCAGCGGATTGGGGCCAGGAGCGCAGGAGCTCACTGATGTGCGTCCGCTCCCGCCGCCATCTTGATGTATCAGCACAGACCATTGCATACATGGTATCCTGGTAGCTGAGCGTACACATAAAATCGGTCTCTTTGCTGATGACATAGTATTCACCCTGACAAATCCGGCTTCTTTCTTGGAAAGAGTCCAGAAAGTGTTAAATACTTTAGTCTCAGTCTCTTACTATAAACTTAATATCACCAAATCTTCTATCCTGCTTTAGCACTACCTACCCCCTTATGAGTCACTAGAGATTTGGTTCCCCCAATAGTCCTACATAGCCAGGCAACACGCATTTACTTCCAGGTTTGCACTCCAGAGACAGTAAATAGTCCTTGAGCTTGTTTTTTTTTTTTTTTTTTTTTATTAGGGGATTTAAACTTCGATGGGGAAGAGGGATACATGGGGATGCTCAAGGAACTATAACTTATGACAATTCCTGGAACTATGCACAAGTAGTCAGTAGGGTTTTCTCTTCTTGGAGAGCTAGCCAGCCTCTCCTTGTGTACCTCCTCAGACCCCAGGTGAAATCTCCTCTTCACCTAGCTGCCTGAGGGAATCCCTGACCAAGAGGTCCCAGAAGCTGCCACCTTAAATGAAAGCAGTCCCAGATGGGGGCTAGTCAGGTTTCCCACCCAAATGCCCTTTCCCTTTATCCAGCCCAGGGGGTGTGGGGTTGCTCACTCAGTCTCTTCTGCAAGCTTGTGGGTTGGTGGCTGCCTTCAGGCCTTACAATGGGCTGGCTTCTTCCCTGCTTCCCAGGCTGTCCTCTCTCAGGGGATGGTGAGGCTGAGAGATCCTCCCTTCCTCTGCCTGTAAATAGGCCCCTCTCCTTGACCCCCTCCCAGGCTCCACCATCCTGCTCATTCAATCTTCCAACCAAACTCTCCTGCTGCTGAGCAGGCTTGGTCACTCTTAATGGCTATCCTGATCCCATGCCAAATCTCCTGCTTGGGGATTGGCCAAGGTCCCATAAGTGTGCAGGCCAGCCCCTCCTCACCCCTGCCCACTGCTTCTAGAACCTTCTCCAAGATCTCTAGAGCAGGGGGAGATGTTAAGGAACTGACCTGCAGAGCCTCCCAACTCTGACCTAAAATAACCCCCCTACATATGAGTGTAACTAGTCCACCTTAATATCTACAATTAGATCAGATCTAAATAACATTTCCTCTCATGAACTCTCTTGGTTAGGAAAGAAAGCAGCATTGAAAATCACGTTCTTACCTAAAATTATCTAATTCTTTTGCACTATTCTTCTATGTTTACCAGAAGCCTTTTTCGCTACGGTTGAAAAAAATGTTTAGAAGCTTCTTATGGAAAGGAAAAATGGCCAAACTTTAATTTCCTATACCACTCAAACATAAGTCCAGAGGGGGGTAGGTTTTCCAGATATACACAAATACCATCAAGCTGCTCTCTTAGACCAAATGAAAACTTGGTTCGATCTATCCACTGATAAATTATGGGTGTTTATAGAGAAAGCAGTAGTAACCCAGAGAGATTTAATTTCACTACTATTAATAAAGTTGATTCAGTTAGTAAATCATTAGTGAGTTTTAGTAGGGCAGTTTCAGTGGAGTGGAGTGAACGAAAGCCAGACTGTAAAGGTTCAAAAAAGTTGTTGTCAGTGAGGTAGGAGCTCAGGCTATTGTAGACTAAGTGTTCTAAGAGTTTAGAGGTAAACGGGAGCAGGGAGATGGGTGTCAGGTGTTGTTCAGGTTGGTGGAGTCCAGGGAGGGAGTGATGTGTGCATGCTTTAGAGGGGCGAAGAAAGCACGGTTAGAGAGGGAGAGATTGAAGATGTGAGTGAGGGAGATTAGGATAGAAGAAGAGAGTGATCGTAGTAGTTGTGAGGGGACAGGATCCAGGGAGAAGGTGGTGAGACGGGCTTCTGAGAAAACTTTAATAACCTCTTCGGTAGTAGCAAGGTCAAAGTGTTGAGGGAGGTTTAGTATAAGGTATGCTAAGTGGGATATATGTCTGTGCAGTGGAAATGCCCCTACGAATTGCATCAAACTTGTTTTTTAAATGATTTGCAATCTCGTAAGCAGCGAGTGAGTTACTGGGTGGAGGTGGAGAAAGTAGAGAGTTAAAAGTAGAAAAATGCCGACGAGGACTGGATGACAAGCTATTGATGAGAGTGACAAAGTAGGCTTGTTTGGCAGCATGGAGGGGGGAATTGTATGTTAAGAGAGCAGATTTATATAGGGTGAAAGCTTGCTGAGATTTGGGTTTACGCCACAATCGCTTCAGCGCACGACTATGTTGCTTAAGATTTCTGGTGTCGTCAACAACCGTGGCATGGTTGTAATGGTTGGGGCCTGATACTTTGTGTAGTTAGAGGAGCAAGTGAGTCTAGTGTGGATGAAAGCGAGCTGTTGTAGACAGCAGTGGCCAGGTCAGGGCAGGACAGGACAGGGGAGAGATTCTGTCATAGAAGCAGTCAGTTGTAGAATGGAAAAGAGAAGGGTTTAAGTTGTGAAAGTTTCTGCGGGTAATTGTTTTCTGCTTGTAGGGATAGGTGTTTGTAGACGAGTACACTGTGAAGATGATGAGATTGTGATCAGAGAGAGGAAAGGGGGTGTTTGTGAGGTTGTAGGGAGTGCAAAGATGGGAGAAAACAAGGTCTAATGTATTCTCATCAGAGTGAGTGGAGGACTGTGTCCATTGTGTTAAGGCAAAAGATGAGGTTAGGTTGAAGAGTTGGGATGTAGCTGGGTTGTTCACATTAATGGGGATGTTAAAGTTTCCAACAATGATAGTGGGTCTTTCAGAGGAGAGAATGAAGGGTAGCCAGTCAGAGAAGTCATCAAGAAAGCGAGACACTGGTCCAGGAGGCCGGTAGATCACTACAGTCCTCAGAGAAACAGGAGAAAACAGCTCAATGCAGTGAGTCTCAAAGAAGAGAAGGATAGAGAGGGAGGGTTATGGAGGACTTGAAAGGTGCTCAGTGGGGATAGAAACAAACCAACTCCACCACCTTTCTGACTGCTGGGTCTGGGTGAGTGAGTCCAGAGAGAAAAGAAATGAGATTTTGAGAACACAGGATAGTAAAATGAAAAGGAGGAGTAGATGCGGCATATTGAAAGGTACATGGAGTGGGAATCAGACTTGTAGGAAATGTTTCCCAGGGTGTTTGCTTGCAGTCCATCCAGCGTGCAGTCTGTCTTTCTTTTGTCTTTCTTAAATCCATGCTATCTATTGCTTAAAATAATTTTTCTAGCAAAATCTCTTCTATGTGGTCTTTTCTTTAGCTCTCCATTTTCTTCCCAACTATAGAAGTTAAACTAACCGGTCTGTAGTTACTTGATAAGACTTTGATTCCTTTTTAAATGTAGGCAGTGGCACTGCCCCAGTTATTAAAAAGTCCTTAAAAATGAGAAACAATGGCTTTGAAATAACAGAGCTCAACTGTTTTTGGACATATGGGTGTATGCCATCTATTTCAAGTGCTTTTATAACCTTTATTCTGTTTAAATATTTCTGAACCTTATCAATTTTGAACCATAGTGGTTCACTTGGGTCTATGTCAATACTATCCCCATTACGGCCTTGAGCAACCCCATGCTCCTTTGTATACACAGAGGTGAAGAATTTACAATATATAATAAATTTGCTTTCTCTTTGTTCCGGGTCACCAATTGTAAATTATTTTGTAAAGGGCATACCTGTACATGCTCTCAGACCTGACCTTTTTTCTGTTAATATATTTTAAGATTTGGGTTTTTTTCTGCTCTCTTTTGCAGCCTGTCATTCATTTTGAAGTTTCACAACCTTAATTTCCTTTTTTATATATTGTTTTATATTTTTTGGTTATTTTTAAATGACAATAGTGTTTAAAAATAAATTCCTGCTTTTATTTTTTTAGCTCATCCATAATGTTTATATAAGCACAAATAATTACTTACCCTAAAGCTAAGAAAAATATTTCTGGTATGCTAAGCAACATATGGATGCAGTTTCAATAGTCACATGATTGTTCTATGCATATTAATTTCACAGGTTTGCTATTTTGGTTTCTTACAGTAAAATCATTTGCATTGCTAGGGCACTACTAAGGGGAAGCCCCTGGCAACACTGCGGTGTTACTCCCTTAACAACATGGTGATATTTAGTTCTTATAAATATAAAGTTTTTAGCACAGGCACATTACTATGCAGGCATTCCACTCAGTACACCATGTTTATGAAGCCTTATTAAAAATGATACTTACACTAAAGTATTATAAAACCAATGACATCTATCCTTAAATAATACACCTAATTCCAAATTAACTGTTAAAGAAACAAGCACACTTTGCTAGTACACTATACAGTATGATGTAATAAACATAAATGCCAATCACTATGGTCATATACAGTATAAATACAAACATTAAATAGATGTAAAACACTTAACACATATTGACAAGCGTGATTAAACTGAAGGGGGTACGCAATGCATCTCCTCTGAATTACTGCCACTGCAATACTGCTTGCAGATCCCCAGTCTTTGTTTGCCAGTAGTACTATACCAGCATTTGGAGAATAAGGGGACTGATTTCCTTATTCAGCTAATTTTAGTAAAATAAAATCTTTCTGACACCAAGACTTTGTGGACTGTCTTTCAGATGTTGTCTAAATGACAAGTGGCTTAAAAAAATCCTTTACTTGTAGGCAGGGGCGGACTGACAACTCATGGGGCCCCTGGGCAACAGGGGATCATGGGGCCCCTGTGTCCTTGCCCACACTCAAAGCACACCCAAAAAAAGCCTATAAAAAGGTACCAGGGGCATTTCATGGGGCCCTCTACTGACCCCGGGCCCTCGGGCAGTGCCTGAGTGCCTGAATGGTCAGTCCACACCTGCTTGTAGGTTATGTAATAAATGGATATTCATGGCATCTATAGTTATATAACATGTTAGAGTACAATTAATATGTATCAATACAAAAGTAAAACTGTGAGAAAAATCCAGTAGTTTTGTTAAAGCAAGAACTTGGGTAGTTAAATCAAGAGTTTCATGTCTGCACAGGCAGTGTTGGGTGGATTGATCCACTATACACTGCCTGCACATATAGTACTTTTTATGCAGAGTGGCAGCAGTTACCAAGTGGCACTGATATACATCCCTACAACTATCTCACCCTTTCTGATAGCGCACCTGTCCTGGCCACCTGAGAGTGCATCCTTCCTGATATACTTAAAGAATATGTAAACCCAACATTTCATATTCCTGGTATATGCCTGCTGTACCATGTACTTGTATGAAAAAGTATCCTGTTCTCTTTGTATTGCTTCCTGTGTGACATCCCTGGTGTTCCTGCCAGTCCCTCTGCTTTTCTAATAAAAACTGAACATACTAAGCAGGAGAACACACACACCATGGTCAGTTCTCTAGCTATGCTGGCAACTCAGCCTGCTCTCCTGCAATGATCAGACCTGTCCTGACATGTGCCACACGCACGCGCACACACACACACACACACACACAGCCATTCAATGGGAAGCTCAGTGTTCCGCTGTTTCTCCTCCCAGGCTCTTATGCAGCTGAGAACTGAGGGAATGTGATCACTTACATAAAGGAGGGGGGGGGGGGGGGGGCGTCAGGTAATTATAAATTTTTTTTATACCTATACACAAATGTTTTGCCTTTCATATCTATTTTAAACTGAATGAGTTGTTTTACAAAGTGAGGGTTTACAAACACTTTAAACCACTGCACTAACTGCCACTACACCTGCATATTTCTTCACTACCTGTCAATGCAACCGCATACCACATACCCTAGAATGCTGCACTATGTGTGTTGTACTTTGATATTACTAAGACTTTTTTCTAGGAGTTTAGTATTCTTTTCAGTCAGTCAACAAGCAAACATTTGATAGTAAGATAAAATAGAATAGCAGACAAAGATATACTTACTTGGCATATGCCTTTTCTATTAATGCACTCCAGAATTCATTTAGATCAGCTGAATGAAGAAATACCAGACGGTTTCTAAAGGTGGGCAGCCTATCATCAATTACAACATCGACCCATTCATTGTGTTGCCAAAACTAAAACAAAAAAAAACATAATTTGTAAGTATACCATGTAGAACCCAAAACATTTACTTAGATACAAAAAATAAAAATTAAAGTACCTATTTCATGAAAAAATATTGTATTGTGATAACTGACTATAGTTAATACACTCATATTAGTATACAAATCCCTTTTTTTCAATGTCCAATGTAGAGTAGTCAGCTTAGAAAAATAACTGGATGTATTCTTTATAACAGTGTGTTTCTCCTTGTCTGCCACAAGGATGGTTATGTTTGGAAACCTACTAAATAAATAGGGTCAAGTTGGAAAAAGGTGCTTTGCTGTTAGACAGGGCAGCAAAGACTTTTGTGCATAGATGTTTGGCCTTTGGCTTGGTCACTTAATATGTTGTATGTTATTCAAAAAACATTGAAAATCATTTAAACTAAATATAAATTAAAATTAAACTGGTATTAAACCCAAACCAAAAGTGTGATATGATGCTGCTTACCAATCATTAGTTTTCTTTTTTTTGGCTTTTTTCTTCTGTTTTTAGCTGGTGATCTGGCCAGTAACACACCTCTTGTATTATAGTGCCCCTACTCTGGAGGAAGGAGCACAGGGGGCATATTTGAACAGCAGCATTGTCATTCTTGAGGGAGGACAGTGTTAAATGTACTATCAGATTCGGATATACCAACAAATTGAAGCCAACTCCAGCTAACACTTAATCCCCTCCTTCCATGCAGTGGCGAGGAGCAGAATGGAAACGTTTTCTCAAATTAACAAATTTCTAACAGTGTATGTGGTTTTCACTCAGTAAACTTCAATAATTCCAAGTTAAAAGCAAACATCATTCTTAAGTACTTTTAAACAAAATCCGTCAATTCATTGAATGTACTGAGAATTTTTGTTCATACAAATTTTTGTACAAATGCCTGTTTGAAAATCAAAATTGGGATATTACCCGTGTCAGCTGAACTAGTCAGGCCAGACTGTGTATTGTATGTTTATCAAAGCACCACCTATTTCAAGTACAAGAATAGTATTTACAGTAAGGATGAGAATGAAATTTCAGTTTACTTTATTTCATCATGAAGGCAACAAGGGAAGGCACCACTAAGTGTAGTATTAAAACTCGCTCTCTGAACACATAGTCTGCCTTCCCGTGCACCGATCATTCCCCAGTGAAGTCGCGTCCACCCGCCAGTGTGTTCCTAGCTGGCCCTGTATCTTCTGGTTTCCAGTCGGCGATCTGAACACCTCTCCAGACACGAACCGTGGATTACAGCGCAACCTGCAGCCAGACCCATGGCTGACAAGGACTTGTGTGCCTATGATGACAAGCGATCTTTTACTTCTATCTTGTGAGTGTTTACATCACTTGCCTAATTAAATTGAGTTTTAATACTAAGTTGCGCCTTCCCTTTTTCCTTCCCTGGCTTCACTTACAGAGCCTGCATACTCTGAGGAATGGCTGACTCTGAGGATGTGTTCATTGATTGTGCAATTATGGACTTATGGACATTTTTTGGACTGTTTTAAACACTTCCTCCAAATATTGTTTTTAGCACTTTGTATCACATTGTCCAGTTGGGTCACCAGTGGCCTATCTTGCGCCTCTGAATTTCCATTTCATGTTTTAGTTTACCATAAAATTGCCTTTTTAGTTTTTGGCTAAACGTAGGGAGGATTTTCTTCCAATTTCACTTGTAACAACTTTCAATGTAAAGAAAAATATAGAATTTAGAATTTACTACTAAAATATAGAAATTACTGTTATTTCCAGTAAACAGATAATGTGGGTGTTTTTAACAGCTGCCTGAATAGGCAGCTGTTAAAAATACCCGAATGATTTGTTTATTGAAAATACATTTTTTTAAATCATATAAAACTTTATTGCACAATTAGCGAATTCCAGAGTAGTCAAATTATAACATAGACCAAAAATGCACAATGGTTACACAATAATAAGTCACATATGGCATCTACATACAGAGTCTATCATAATAACTAGAAGACATGCTTGGTCATTTTGTAAATAATGAGTTAGTGTTTACCAATGGTTAATATTAACACTAAAAGTTACAATCCTGCCTATTAGTCCAGTGAATCTAAACCTGGTATGTCTAATCAGTTTGCCAAGATCTTCTTTGACAGGGCTAACCCAATGTTGATGTACAGAGGTTAGACGAAAAAAAATGGAAACACTACATGATTTGCAGGTATGAAGGTGACAACATGTTTCGCTCTGCAGGAATTTTTGCAGCAGTGGTTTTCTTATTCTGGGTCATAATCCTGCGCAATGTCTTTTTGTCTCTTTCGGTCAGTTGACCATGTCGATCCCACTTATGCTTATCAGATGACGCTTTCCCAGAAACTGTGTATGCCATCATAACCTTTGATACTGTACCCTGTGACAACGGTAGATAAATTGTCAACTTCAGTCACAGAGGCACTAGCTAAGTGGGCACCAACAATTTGCTCTCTTTGAAGCTCAGTAAGTGCTGATATGACTCCGTATTACTAGCAGTGCATGCAGTGAACGACAAAAGTGAGGCTTCCCTCCTGTTAGCTAGGTGTCTCATCACACAGTGGAAGCAAAATAATGTTTCATCACTTCTGCTTTCAACTCGAAACATGTCGTCACTTTACACCTACAAATCATATAGTGTTTCCATTTTTTTCTAACCCCTGTATATAACGCTCTAGTCCGAGTTTGTCATTCATCCATGTCTTATCCATTCTGTGAGAATATGAAGATCAGCTGATTTCTAATACTGCAATTTAATTTTGCAGGCTTGAAAAGAAAGCTTTAGAAATGACTTCTCTAGAAAATTCCTGCACCTCAAGGTATCCAAAATGCCCAAGGCACATTGCTTCAGGTCAGCCTGAATAGTGGACTGAAATATCTTATTTAACCCCTCAAAACTGGACACTTTCACCTCTTCCTGCTCAGTCCATTTTTACGTTTTCAGAGCTGTTACACTTTGAATGACTAGTAATCAATCAAGCAACATTGTCCCCAAATGAGATTTGCATAATTTTTGTATTTTGTATATACAAAAAAAATACTGTAAATTTTGAAAATAACACATGTTCTTAGTTTCTGTTATACAATTTTGCAAATAAATAATATTTCCTTAAAACGTAGGCCAAATGTATTATGCAACATTTCTTTGGTAAAATCACCCAAATCAGTGTCTATTATTTAGTCTGTGTGAAAGTTATAGAATCTACAATATACACGCATCAGCCACTTTATTAGGTACACCTTGCTAGAAAATATCCCCCTCATCATTACACCACCACCACTAGCCTGAACTGTTGATACAAGGAAGGATGGATCCATGCCTTCATGGTGTTTTACACCAAATTCTGACCCTACCATCTGATTGTCACAGCAATTAGTCTGCCCATTCTCCTCTGACCTCTGACATCAACAAGGCATTTTTGTCCACACAATTGCCGATCACTGGATATTTTTTCTTTTTCAGACCATTCTCTTTAAACCCTACAGATGGTTGTGCGTGAAAATCCCAAAAGATCAGCAGTTTTTGAAATATGCAGACCAGCCCATCTGGTACCAACAAACCATGCCACATCCAAAGTCACTTAAATCCCCTTTCTTCCCCATTCTGATGCTTGGAGGTGCCGTGGCTGGGATTCTAACCAATGACCCTAGTACTGCCAGGTGGAAGTGCTAACCATTTAGCCACTGTGCTGCCTGTTTAGACAGGAGCCAATTCACCTACCAGCATGTCTTTGGAGTGTGGGAGGAAACCGGAGTACCCAGAGGAAACCCACACAGGCAGAACATGCAAACTCCAGGCAGGAGGTGCCGTGGCTGGGATTCTAACCAACGTCCCTAATACTGCCAGGCGGAAGTGCTAACCATTTAGCCACTGTGTATATTAAAAGATTAATCAGTTCTGATTAGAGATGAGCGAATCGAACCAGGCGAACCGGAATTCGAGTCGAATTTCAGGAAATATTCGATTCGCGGCGAAACCGAAATTTTGCCTACTTCGGGTGCGCGAATCGAACATTTCCCGATCAGCCGGCAAAAGTGTCCCTGCAGTGAGCTCCGCTATTTCTGACAGTTCTCTGACAGAAGGAACACATGTTTAGCGGGTTTGAAACATTGTATCTATTAGTTTACATTTAGGATACAGATGTTTCAACCACTGTTCATGTGAAGAAGCTGTGAGAGAACTGTCAGAAATAGAGGAACTCTGCACATACACTTTTTGCCGGCTTGGAATTATTCTTCTTTTCATCCTACTTCTTCTTCTTCTTCATCTTCATCCTCAGAAGAAGAGGATGAGTGTCAGGGCAGGGCTGTGGAACGGACAGGTAGGCCTAGTGGCAGGGTAACGCACTGGCTGACGACAACCACCACCAACAGACTGAAGTCCCTCAGGGCGCGGAGTCTAAGTCCCAGGCTGCCCTTCACCAGGGCCCTGATGGTGGGGATGGACTTGACGCAACCAGGGACCAGGTCGCGGCCCCCGAGACACCCCAGCTGCGGTAATGGCCGCCGCCAATGGCGTGTAGTTGGTGAGAATGACAATAGCGTAGTCAGACAAGCCGTGTCAATAACAACGGGACAATAAACAGTACAGAACAGTAGACAGAGAATCACAGGTCACGGGCCGGGTTCAGCAACGGAAGGTCAGATCAAAGGGAAACGCAGAGAATGGTCTTAGTCACAAGCCGAGTCAGAATACCAGAAGAGTCACGAGCGTATACACAGAGCTGTAGCAAGACAAAGACACAAGACACAAGTGCAAAGAGCATGTGCAGATCCCAGGCTTATATGTACTCAGCCACACCCCTCTGGGGGATGGACCTCAGAGACCTGAAGGCATAAAAGATTCCCATCATGCTCAGCAGAAATCCAAGATGGATGCTAGCACATGGAGTAACATAACCTCTGGGAAAAGGTAGGACCTTGACAGTACCTCCTCCTCAAGGGCCCCTCCCCCTCCGCGGCTCAACAAAAGGTTTCCGAGGAAAGCGGGTATGAAAACGCGCGGAGGGAGGGCAGGAGCATGGACATCCGCGGAAGGAACCCAGGAACGCTCCTCGGGACCATAACCGCGCCAATGAACCAGGAACTGTAATCGGCCGCGCGCACCAATCGAGAGTCCAGGATCCGGCTCACCTCATACTCCTCATGACCGTCAACCCGAATGGGACGGGGGGCCGAGGCAGAGAGGTAGTGAAGCGATTGCAGATCAGAGGTTTCAACAGTGATACATGAAAGATATTGGAGATCCGCATCCCAGGTGGAAGGGCAAGGGCATAGGCCACCGGATTCACCTTGCGGAGAATGCGAAAAGGGACCGACAAAACGGGGAGCTAGTTTGGGTGTGGGGCACCCGAAGATTGAGGTTACGAGTAGACAACCACACCCGATCGCCGACCTGGTATGAAGGAGCGGGCAACCGTCTGCGATCAGCCTGGAACTTCTGACGCTGAGCCGAGTCCCTCAAAGCCCTCTGGATCTGCCCCCATGAAGAACGCAGGGCAGCAAGATGGTCCTCCCACAGCCGGAATGTCCTGTGGTGAGAACCTCTCAGGTAATACCGCGGGTTGGTACCCATAGTTGGCCAAGTGAAGGGGGACATCCCGGAGGAGGAGTTGACCGCTGAGTTCCTGGCAAACTCAGCCCAAGGCAGGAGATCGGCCCAATCGGCCCAATCGTCCTGATGGTCACCGAGATATAAACACCCGAAGGAATTGTTCTAAGGCCTGATTGGAATCGCTCCGCAGCCCCATTGGACTGCTGCGGTGGTGGGTAGGCTGAAGAAAAGGAGAGAGAGAACTAATACAACTGCAGAAAGCCCCAACTGGGAGCAGAAGGCATCCCTGGAAAAGACACTCGTGGCCAGTTCTTGCGCTGTTGGTAATTTCCTGAGTGGAAATACAATGGCACATTTTGGGAATAAAAAAACGATCGACGACCATGAGGATGACCGTATGGCCCCGAGACACAGGGAGGTCTACAATAAAGTCCATGCCCAGGTGTGACCCAAGGACGCTCCCCATTGGGAATGGGTTGCAGAAGACCCATTGGAAGATGCCGGATGGAGATTTATTCTGGGCACAGATCGAACATGCCGCTACAAGAGGTGCTACATAAGAGGAGATGTCGGCACGGAGAGTTGGCCACCAGAACAACCGAGAGACGACCCAAGACAACTGGGTTCCTCCCCGGATGCCCGGCAGTTTTGGAGTTATGGTAGGTACGCAGCAGACGGGTGCGCAACCCCTCGGGTACAAAACATCTACCCTCCGGTCTCTCGGGAGGAGCGTCAGTTTGAGCCGCCAAAATCTGCTCCCCAAGGGGAGATGAAGTCAGACTGGTACATGAATGGCAGCCAGGATATCTGATCCGGAGGTATGACCGAGGTTGGCTCAAGAGCAGAGTCAGAGTCCTCCCTGGACAACTCAGAGTATTGGCCGCTAGATAAATTCAGCATCAGCCCTGGACATTCTTGGAACCAGGCAAATAGGAGACCACATAGGTTGAACCGTGACAAGAACAAGGCCCATCTGGCTTGACGGGGATTCGTCAATGTCAATCATTTTTGGCCTCCGAAAGATAAGTCAGGGTTCTTATGATCGGTAAGAATGTGGACCTGGAACTGCGGAGCCCCTCGAGCAGGTGCCTCCATTCCTTGAGAGCCAGAATGATTGCCAACAACTCCCTATCTCCAATCTGGTAGTTGCACTCTGCAGAGGAAAGCTTCCTGGAGTAGAACCCACAGGGAAGTAGGGGTCCATCGGGGCGACCGACGTTGAGACAGGAGAGCGCCTACTCCTGTCTCGGATGCATCAACCTCAAGAACGAAGGGCAATCCAGGATTGGGATGAGACAGTATCGGGAGCCGAAGCGAAGGCGGATTTCAGAGAGCCTCAAAAGCTACGATGTGCCTCGGATGGCCACCACTCGTGAGGATTGACTGCCCCTTTCTTGGTTAGGTCTGAGAGAGGTTTTGCCAGCGTGGAGAAATTTCTGATGAATATTCCTCGATAGTAGTTGGCAAAAAAAACCAAAAAAGCGCTGAATGGGCCTGAATGGGCAAGGCCATTGGGACGAGGCCACTGCAGAACTGCCTTTTTTTGCGAAACCTTCTGAGGGTCCATGGAGAAATCCTGCTCCGCAGAAATGATGTAGCCTAAAAAGGCAACTTGGGATCGATGGAAATTCGCCACTTCTCAAGTTTACAAAAAAGTTCGTTCTCACGTAATCGTTGCAGCACCTGCTTGACATTCCTGGATATGGGACTCCATGGAGGCAGAGTAAACCAGGAATGTCCCCATCCAGTAGTAAACCTACCACGCACTGCTGCAACAAGTCACGAAAGGACATCATTTATGAATTCCTGAAAAAAAAAAAAAAACTGCGGGTCGCGTTACACAACCCCCTAAAGGGCATCACCAGGTATTCGTAGTGTGGACCAGGTTCTGGTGTTAAACGCGGTCTTTCTCCACTCCATCCCCCTGTTTGATCCGTACGAGGTTGTACGCCGCCCTAAGGTCAAGTTTGGTAAAGACTGTTGCCCCCCTTAAGGCGGTCGAAACAACTCAGTAATCAAGGGAATTCGGGTAGGCATTCTTAGTGGTGTGGTGATTCGATTGAGACCCCCTATAATCGATGCAAGGCCTCAATTCACCACCCTTCTTCTTTATCAAAGAAAAAGCCCGCTCCCTGCTGCTGGGGAAGTAGACCTTACGAATGTGCCCCCCGGGGTTGGAAAGCGCATCCCGCAACGTACTCCTCCATGGCCTTATTCTCCGCAACCGAGAGAGAGGATACACCCTGCCACGCGGAGGAGAGTGGCACCGGGTTGCAAGGATATGGCGCAGTCGTAAGGACGATGAGCAGGTAAGGCACCAGCCGCGCGTACCTTATCAAAACACGTCCCTGGTACTACCCCCCATAATCAGTGGGCGCAACGCAGAAGTCTGAGGAGGCACACAACACCTTAACCGGCCCACGGATGCACCCGGCCCCACACTGTGAAGACCACGAGAGAATCTCGGCAGTTTTGCCAATTGAAGGTTGGATTGTGCATCTGGAGCCAGGGATACCCCAAAACCACCCGCGCGAATAGTGCGGAGAAGAAATCACCTGGAAACAGGGCCAACTCCCTGTGAACAGCCCCCAATAGCTACTTCAACCTGGCATAGTCTCGTGGGTAACCTGCGGTGGATGGTTGCAGGGGCCTGCCATCTATCGCCTCGAGAACCAATGGGGTAACTCGAGCCTGCAGGGGGAATGGAGTGCTGGGCAGCAAACGAGCTGTCCATAAACAACCCGCCAGCCCCAGAATCTACCAACGCCTGGGCCGTCACCGAGCCCTCTGCCCAAGAGAGGACAACGGCATGATCAGTGGCTTATCTCTGCGGAAACGCCGGGGGACGAGGAGACTCCACCCAAGATCTGTCCCCGACAGGATCTCAGGTGCGAGCGTTTCCCGGACGGACGGACCGGACAGGACTGCCGAAAGTGCCCACCACAGACCACAGTACAGGCAAGCGACCCCTCCCGGAGACGAGCCGAGCGGCTCGCTCTCCCTCGGAAGGCGAGCAGCAAACCCCAGCTGCATGGGCTCACCACCAGACAATCTATCCCCAGGAGGCGTGCCGTGGGAGGAGAGGGTTAGAGGGAGGAATGGTTCAGTGGGATAGAAAACGCAGGTGCCAGTCGATTGGGAAGGCCTCCCGCAGGCGTTTCCTTGAGTGAAGGCCTCTCCCTGAGCCTGGTATCAATCAGGATCAGGAAGGAAATTAGTGCTTCCAGCTCCACAGGCAATTCCTTGGCTGCGATCTCATCCTTCAATGCATCAGAAAGACCCTGAGAAAACGCGCAGCCACCAGAGCCTCATTGTTCCAACCCACCTCTGCTGCCAGGGTACGAAACTCTATGGCGTACTCGGCCACGGTCCTGTGAACCCTGATGCATAGACATGAGCAGCTTGGCAGCCGAGGCGGAGCGAGCCAACTGTGAGCCGGTACATCGATATACCCTACGGAAGGCATCGACAAAAACCGGAAAACTCGTGAATCACGGGGTCATTCCTCTCTCCCATAAGGGATTCGCCCAGGCCAAGGCCTTGTCTGAGAGTAGTGAGATGAGGAAACCCACCTTTGACCTCTCAGTCGGAAAAAGCGTTAGGGGATTAATTCAAAGTAAATCCCCACCTGGTTAAGGAACCCACGACACTGACTCGGCTCACCCCCAAAGCGCTGTGGAAGAGGGGCTGAACCGGTCATACCTCTGGGACACCGCGGGTGCCGCATCAGCCGCGGCGGTAGGCACAGCAAGCGGAACAGCAGCGGGTGAGCGACCACCGGAGTGACAACCGGCCTAATAACACCAGGAGTAAGGTGCGCGGTGCGTGCAAGCAGAGTTTGCAACGCCTGAGCGAACTGATCCAACAGGAGATCCTGTTGATCCAGTCTGGCAACCAACATAGGAAGTGAAGGCGTACCTGCACCGTCAGGATTCATGGCACTTGTGTAATGTCAGGGCAGGGCTGTGGAACGGACAGGTAGGCCTAGTGGCAGGGTTAACGCACTGGCTGACGACAACCACCACCAACAGACTGAAGTCCCTCAGGGCGCGGAGTCTAAGTCCCAGGCTGCCCTTCACCAGGGCCCCTGATGGTGGGGATGGACTTGACGCAACCAGGGACCAGGTCGCGGCCCCCGAGACACCCCAGCCTGCGGTAATGGCCGCCGCCAATGGCGTGTAGTTGGTGAGGAATGACAATAGCGTAGTCAGACAAGCCGGGGTCAATAAACAACGGGACAAAACAGTACAGAACAGTAGACAGAGAATCACAGGTCACGGGCCCGGGTTCAGCAACGGAAGGTCAGATCAAAGGGAAACGCACAGAGAGAATGGTCTTAGTCACAAGCCGAGTCAGAATACCAGAAGAGTTCACGAGCGTTAATACCACAGAGCTGTAGCAAGAACAAAGACACAAGACACAAGTGCGAAGTAGGATGAAAAGAAGAATAATTCCAAGCCGGCAAAAAGTGTATGTGCAGAGTTCCTCTATTTCTGACAGTTCTCTCACAGCTTCTTCACATGTACAGCGGTTGAAACATCTGTATCCTAAATGGAAACTAATAGATACAATTTGTATCTATTAGTTTCCATTTAGGATACAGATGTTTCAACCGCTGTACAAGCTGTGAGAGAACTGTCAGAAATAGAGGAACTCTGCACATACACTTTTTGCCGGCTTGGAATTATTCTTCTTTTCATCCTACTTCTTCTTCTTCTTCTTTCTTCATCCTCATCCTCATCCTCTTCTTCTGAGGATGAGGATGAGGATGAGAAGAAGAAGAAGAAGCAGTAGGATGAAAATAAGAATAATTCCAAGCCGGCAAAAAGTGTATGTGCAGAGTTCCTCTATTCTGCAGATACACTTAGAGGAGCTGCAGATACCATGCACATACACTTTTTGCTGCCTGTTTGGAATTAATCTTATTTTCATCCTACCTTATTTCTTCTTCTTCTTCTTCTTCTTCTTTATCCTCATCCTCAGAAGAAGAAGAAGAGGATGAAGAAGGAGAAGAAGAAAGAAGACGAAGTAGGATGAAAATAAGAATAATTGCAAGCCGGCAAAAAGTGTATGTGCAGAGTTCCTCTATTCTGCAGATCTAGAGGAGGAGCTCTGCACATACACTTTTTGCCGGCTTGGAATTAATCTTATTTTCATCCTACTTCTTCTTCTTCTTCTTCTTCATCCTCATCCTCATCCTCAGAAGAAGAAGAAGAGGATGAGGATGAGGATGAAGAAGAAGAAGAAGAAGAAGAAGTAGGATGAAAATAAGAATAATTCCAAGCCGGCAAAAAGTGTATGTGCAGAGCTCCTCTAAGTGTATCTGCAGAGCTCCTCTAAGTGTATCTGCAGAATAGAGGAACTCTGCACATACACTTTTTGCCGGAAACCGCTGTATGGAGAGGGAATGTCCCAGAACTGTCAGAAATAGTCTATTTCTGACAGTTCTGGGACATTCACTCCATACAGCTGTTTCAACCGCTGTATGGAGGGAATGTCATAGAACTGTCAGAAATAGACTATTAATGACAGTTCTGGGACTGTCCTTCCATACAGCGGTTGAAACATTGTATGAATTTGTTTCCATAAATGGATCCATTTATGGAAACAAATACATACAATGTTTCAACCGCTGTATGGAAGGACAGTCCCAGAACTGTCATTAATAGTCTATTTCTGACAGTTCCATGACATTCCCTCCAGTATGGGACATTCACTCCATACAGCTGTTTCAACCGCTGTATGGAGGGAATGTCATAGAACTGTCAGAAATAGACTTTTAATGACAGTTCTGGGACTGTCCTTCCATACAGCGGTTGAAACATTGTATCTATTTGTTTCCATAAATGGATCCATTTATGGAAACAAATAGTACAATGTTTCAACCGCTGTATGGAAAGGACAGTCCCAGAACTGTCATTAATAGTCTATTTCTGACAGTTCTATGACATTCCCTCCATACAGCGGTTTTGAAACAGCTGTATGGAGTGAAATGTCCCAGAACTGTCAGAAATAGACTATTTCTATGACAGTTCTGGGACATTCACTCCATACAGCGGTTGAAAAAGATTGTATCTATTTTTTTCCATAAATGACATTCTGCAGATACACTTAGAGGAGCGCTAAAAAGTGTATCTGCAGCGCTCCTCTAAGTGTATTTGCAGAATGTCATTTATGGAAAAAAATAGATACAATGTTTCAACCGCTGTATGGAAGGACAGTCCCAGAACTGTCATAAATAGTCTTTTCTGACAGTTCTGGGACATTCACTCCATACAGCTGTTTTCAACCGCTGTATGGAGGGAATGTCATAGAACTGTCAGAAATAGACTATTTAATGACAGTTCTGGGACTGTCCTTCCATACAGCTGGTTGAAACATTGTATGTATTTGTTTTTAATAGTCTATTTCTGACAGTTCCATGACATTCCCTCCATTACAGCGGGTTTTCTGTTTCAAACTGCTGTATGGAGTGAATGTCCCAGAACTGTCAGAAATAGACTATTTCTGACAGTTCGGGGACATTCACTCCATACAGCTGTTTCAACCGCTGTATGGAGGGGAATGTCATGGAACTGTCAGAAATAGACTATTAATGACAGTTCTGGGACTGTCCTTCCATACAGCGGTTGAAACACATTGTATGTATTTGTTTCCATAAATGGATCCATTTATGGAAACAAAATACATACAATGTTTCAACCGCTGTATGGAAGGACAGTCCCAGAACTGTCATAAATAGTCTATTTCTGACAGTTCTGGGACATTCACTCCATACAGCTGTTTCAACCCTGTATGGAGGGAATGTCATAGAGACTGTCAGAAATAGACTATTAATGACAGTTCTGCGGACTGTCCTTCTCATACTTCTTCTTTCCATAAATGGATTCCATTTATGCTTCAATACAATTGTTCATCCTTCTCCTTCTTCTCATGTCTTACTCCTTAATAGGCTCATTCCTTCTCCTTCCCTCCAAACAGCAAGTTGTCAAACCTTCTGTCATCCTTCTCCTGGATCTGTCTCATCTTCCTCCTATTTCTGACAGTTTTCTGGGACTGTCCTTCTCCGGTTCTCCTTCTTGTCTCATCCTCCCTTATCCTGGGGGATCTCTTTTCTCATCCATAATACATTACTCCTTCACCTCCTGACTTGGGACTCTAGTCCCTGATCTCCATTAATTTCCGATTTCTGACATTCCTTCATTCCTTCTCCTTCGGTTCTCATCTGTTCTCCTTCTGTCTCATCCTTCTCCTTCTCCTTCTCTCATCCTTACCTTCTTCTCATCCTTCTCCTTCTTCTCATTCCTTCTTCTTCTCCTTCTTCTCATCCTTCTCCTTCTTCTCTCTAACTCCTTCTTCTCATTTCCTTCTCCTTCTCCTTCCTCTCTCATTCCTTTCCTTCTTCTCATCCTTTTCTCATCTTCTCATTCTTCTCAATCCTCCTTCTCTTCACCTCATCTCCACTTTCAACCTTCTCCATCCTTCTTCTCAAAGGTCCAGTGTTCCTGCTCCTTCCTTCTAAAGGCTCCTACTCTGAAGCTTCTAGAAACCCTTTTTTCATAAGTCATCTTCGTTTAGCGAAAGAAATCTCGCATCGAATCGATCCTTTCACACTGGAAATCGCTCGAATTTCAGCTTCTCATCGAATTTTTGAGAAATTGCGCTTCATCTCTAGTTCTGATGTCATCTGACTTTCTTTCCTGTTCTCCTTTCATGAGGACTCAAATGCCAGGGGACAGTACAAAATGTCTCTTCTCCTTTTTAGAAAAAGAAAGTAGACAATCCAAGGTATTTAGTATATAATTTTTTCACAGAAATAGAGCCTTCTCCTTTAGTGGTTATTTGATCATCCAACTGGTTTTTTTTTCATTCTCCTCAGTTTTATTGAAAATTTACATGGGTCTCATAGAAATTGTGCCAAGCAAACCTAGACAAGTATGGTGGCGGAACAGTTCCGCTTGGGGCTTCCTCAGCCGGATCCTTCTTCTCAGCCAATTGTCCCCCTTTCCTTTTCTCCAAGTCTTCGTCAGTGCATCTGCCAAGGCGGGTTTTATGAATTCAAAAGGACAATCCTTCCCTGAAATATCCCAAACCATGAGTCGGAACCCAGTAACCAAAGGTGGAGGCATCTGTAGACGTAGAAAGTGCAACACCAAAACCGTTTGGAAGGGTCGCCGATTTCAGCCAAAATCGGGAGCAATTCGATCAGATCTATGTTCTGATGCTACTGGAAAGCCTGTTTCCTTTCATGAGGACTCACACAACCTGTCCAGGCAGTATTCTTCTGGGTTTTTTAGATCCGTTAGGGTTTAGCGATGTAGTTGGGGATAAAATTTACGGTTAGTACCCCTCAGTGCCTAGGAAGGCAAGGACCTGGGTCTTGGTTCGGGGTGTGGGCCAATTTGCTACCGCATCCACCTTTTGCCGGTTCCGGTCGTTGCTTCCCACATCCTACCCGATGTCCTAGACATTGGACCTCGGACACCCCAACATGGCATTTGTTCAGGTCGGTTGGACAGCCCTGCTTGCCCGAGTGCGATCAAGCACTTCCCTGAGGTGTCGGAGGTGATCCTCCCAACTGATCACTGTAGATAGCTATATTGTCTAGATAGGCGCAGGAGAAGTCCTGCAGCCCCAGGGACTGTCTGAGGGTTATATCACACCTAAATCCAACATTTCCTTAATCTCTCTTTTCATCCCTTCTCTGACGTACTCGGACACTCGGTAGGCCTCCTGCTACAGGGGGGCTGACCCCCTGCGTGTCTACCCCGGTGGGCAGTTATGGTGGTGTAACCGGGCAGAGACGACGAGAACAGCCCTCGGTGCTCATGGAACAGTTGGCGGGCCTGTTCCTGGGCCCCTTGGGAGGCAGCCGTTTGCTGATATCTACATGCGCTACACTCAGCTGAGACTGTCCGTCCCCCGGCAGCTCCGGCAGAAGAAGCTTTCTGAGTCATCGGTAGCCAGAGTGCAAATAGCAGTTTCACTCTCCTCCTGTCGTTCGATGAACGGTTAGAGCATATTCACATGGAAGGTTCACCGGATCCTTCCATTCGAACAGCGAGCTACAATGTACGTGATATCACAGAGTTGCTCCACCACTTGGTATGGGCTCTGCCAAGCAGCTTGTAATTTGTCATACCTGACTGGTTTTCAAGGCCAACACTTTCTGTCCTAAGTGAAACGTTCGGTCTCGGGCAGACCATTATACCACCATTTCTGTCGGTTCTGAGCGACCTCAAGGTTGTTCCGTACTAGGGTTGTCAACCGTTGTAGCCTCTCCATGAGCTCCAGCACATGGGCCCAACCGAGGTCCCCTCCTCGGCCACTGCTCCCTCCCAGTGTTCGCGTAGGAGGTCCAGGGGTCCCTGAACCCATCCGGCCGTACAGCATCTCAAAGGGAGAGAACCCAGTGGACTCCTGCGGTACCTCTCGGTACATGGCAAATGTTCGGAGGAGCTGTTTCCAGCATACCATTAAACCGTTCGCAGAGGCCATTGGTCTTGGGTGGAAGGGGAGGAGAGCTGTACAGCAGTCTGATCTCAGACAACTTCCAAAGTTGTTGGGTAAGCTCGACCGTGAACTGCGTGCCTTGGTCGGTCAGGATCTCACGGGAAATCCTACCCGAGTAAAGATCTGCATGCAGCAGGGCTTGAGCAACTGTTTCTGCCTGCACATCTCTCAGCACTATGGCCTCCAGATACCGGGTGACGTAGTCGATCATAGTCGAGATATACTTCTTGCCTGTGGGGACTAGGCCATTTCAGGGGCCCCACTAGGTCCATGGCGATATGACTAAAATGTTCCCCCGACTATGGGTAGGGGCCTCAGAGTGGCCCTGGGCCTGTCTCCCTGCTTCCCTACCTTCTGGCAGACCTCACTCAAGACCGACAGTAGCCCCGAAAGTCCCCTAATACTCCTGGCCAGAAGAAACTCTAGGTTAAGCGATGCAGGGTCCGTCGAATGCCCAAATGCTTAGCAAGGGGAATATCATGCACAATCTGGAGGAGATCACACTGATACTTCCTTGGTACTACCACCTGCCGGTGAGGTATTTGAGCAGTGCCCACCCCTGCTCCCCCGTGGACCCTGTACAACTTGCCCTGGTCCCACTCATTCCTCACATCTCCCAATCCCCTAGGATCACACCCTGCCCTCTGTCTTTAGGGGGTCTATGGTCTGGTTTCTTTAGCAAAATCAGCGGGGGAATCCCAGGTCAGGGCAGGGGACAAAGCTTAGCAGGGGGTGGGTATTCTACTCTTACTGTTAACCTCGGCACGGGCACCCCTCTCATGGGCTTCCAGGGCAGCCTCCGGTCCCAATGACAGGGGGATGACAATCTGTCACTGGTACTGCAACTCTGACTGCAAGTATATGGTCCAACACAGGAGGCCCTGGGTAACAGTCAGCTTATCCCACTGCCTCAACAACTTTGGCCGTCGGGAGTCAGACGAGCCCACTCTTCTGACAGAGGCCAGATCTTGGTCCGGACCCACTCTTTCACTTTCAACAGGTGCGAGCAGCTATTCTGGATCCTTTCCCAATCAGCCAACGTTTTTCCCCAGCACCATTGGCATCCCGGATGCCACCCCACTTGAATGTGCCACGTCCTGGAACATGGGTAATCGACCAAGGTCAGGACTTTCAGTGTCCTCTAGCTCCTCATCGGCACTCTGAGCCGATGAACCCTACAGGGACTCAGGAGAGTGAGTCAGCGTAGCCATTCTCCCTACCTGACCGGAACTTGATGTGGTATTGGTACTTAGAAAGGCGAGCCAACCACCTCTGCTCAAGCGCACCGAGTTTGGCATTTTCCAGATGTGCTAATGGGTTGTTGTCCGTCATCGCGGTCACCTCTGCATCGGTCAGGTATTCCCGCGAACTTTTTGGTCATGGCCCACACCAGTGCCAGTAGTTTCAATTTAAAGGAGCTATAGTTGTCATGGTTGCGCTCTGACTCCCTCAGAGACCGTGTCAGGGAACAAGAAGATCGCTGCAGCACATGAATCTGCGCATGCGCAGGATCCCGACAAGGCATACAGGCAGGCGGGCACTAGGACTCAGGCGTGCCTGTCACCAATGACGGAACGGGCAGGCACTAGGACCCAGGCGTGCCTGTCGGCGCTGCATGGGCTATTTAAGGAGCACCTCAGTGCTGACTGGTCTTCAGCTTCCCCCAGTGTCCTGCTTGTTTCCTGTGCGATTCCTTTGGTGCTTACCCGGCTTGTTCCTGACCCGACTCTGATTACTCTCCTGCTCCTGGTTCCTGACTTTGGCTCTGCTCCTGACCTTGGCTTCTCCTACTGATTCTGTACCTTGCTGCCCGACTGTTGATGACCTTGGCTTCCTTTGACCCTGCTCCTGTTCCGTGTCCTGGCTACCTACTTGCTCTGCTGCACATCAGGCATTACTCAGAACCTGCTATGTCTACTACTACTACTACTACTACAGTATTCTAATCAGAGGATACACTGCCTTTCCAGGCCATCATCTGCAAGAGCCGCAAGCAACAACACTGGCGCTCTTGTCCCCCTGGTCCCTAGACTCCCTCTGTTCCAACCTCAGTGGGGTCAGGGCTAGTGACACAAGTGAGGCCGACCTCGTCAATTCAGTCTCCTATCAGGTACGTGACAGACCGGCTGCCATAGGCAATGACTCTCTCACGTCCATCCTGGACTTGGGATAACACAGCCCCCAGACTTCCGTCAGTGTACAGCAGAAATGGGGTGTCGAACGGCGCATAAGCCAGAATTGGGGTACTGATCAACGCCCCCTTCACTGCTTCAAAGGCCCCTTGTTTCCGGGGTCCCCACTCGATGGGACAATTCTTTGGGGCCCACCAAATGAGCAAACTTGGGTATAAACCTCCTGTAGTAGCCGGCCAGTCCAATGAACGCCCGCACCTCTCGTAGTGTACTCAGCTGGGGCCACTTCTGGACGGCCTCCACCTTATTGGGGATTGGCTTTACCCCTTCCTGGGTGACCAAATGTCCCAAATACTCTATCTGCTGTCGAAACAGTTGGCACTTCTTGGGCTTGATTTTGAGCCCATGGTCTCGCAGCCGTCCTAAGACCTGTCGCAGTTTCTAGAGGTGATCCTCAAAAGAGGCCCCATACACTACTATATCGTCCAGGTATATCAATACTGACTCGAAAGTTGAGATCTCCCAGACAGTGCTCCATCAACCGCTGGAACGTTCCCGGGGCATTGGACAGGCCGAATGGCATCTGGTTGAACTCGTAGAGTCCCATAGGTATAAAGACCGTCTTCGCTTTGTCCTTCTTGGCCACCGGTACCTGCCAATAGCCACTGGCCAGGTCAAGAGTCGAGAAGTACTTCGCATGACTCAGGGAGGACAACGACTCCTCAATCCGCGGAAGGGGGTAGGCATCCTGGACGGTCTGGGCATTCAGCTTCCAATAATCCACGCAGAAACGGAGACTCCCATCTTTCTTCCACACCAAGACTACTGGAGCAGCCCAAGGACTTTGACTCTCCTGGATCACCTGGTTTTCCAACATGCTGGCCACCATATCCTTCACCTCCTGGTACATTTTAGGTGGGATTTGCCGGTAACGTTCCCTGATCGGTGCATTATTGCCGGTGGGGATTTCGTGTTTGATGGTGGAGGCACACCCGAAGTCCTCATCATGTCTCGAGAAGGCCTCCTGAAATTTCCAAAGGGTGTCTTCCAGCAACTTCTGTTGTCCTGGAGTCAGGGTCTTGCAGTTCACCCCCATCCGGGCCATGATCACTCGACCGCTCCACTCCGCTGTCGGGGTCTCCCTTTGATGGACCTCTACAGCATAGGTCCAGGCTGATCTCCTATCTGGCGGTAGTGTGAAGCTCCTTCATCGAGGAATATCCCCTTCGGACACATAAACTTCGGCCAGCAAGGTATTCCCAGGGACGATTAACTCACAGTCTTCAACGTTGAGGCAGCGTACAGGCACACATCCATCCTTCACAATAGCGAGGGCCCAGGCTACCAGTGGATGAGACTGCGTTTCTCTTCTTGGTAAGAGGGCTCGATCAGGACCTCCAGTCCATTCAGTTGTTGTCCAGCCCCAACCGGCAGCATCAATATTCGCTCTTGTCAAGGCGGGATCTTCACTGGGGTCCTCCGCGGGACCCTCACGTGTCCAATGGGTCGACCGGAGATGTCACCCTTTCACAGACTACAGCTCCTCACCATCTGCTGTAGAACCTTCTGGGTTGGCTGGTGTGTGGTGGCCCGTTGCCAATACCTCGGCCCTTCTTTGGCATAAAGTTGATGGTCTAGGTCTCTCAGAACATTCATACCTAGTGTCACGTCCATCCCTCTCCGGGACGAATGATCCACCAGCACGACCCCCTTCTTGCCGATGTCTTGCCCCACACAGCCGGACCCATATCCAGACTATTCCTCGGACGCCCATCTCTCTGTTATTGGCAGCCGTCAGCTTGATGACGCTCCCGTCTTCCGGCTCCATTGTGAGATGGGGAAACAGCTCTCATTGTTTGAACACTGTTTGTGTGCAGTAAATTATTGTATGGAGTAAATGAAATGTTCTGGAGTGACATTCTGCGGTTTAGCCACATGATGCCACTGTTTTCCTAACACAGCCTCAGACTGCATAGATATTTCTATATTCATGAAGAGGTGGGGTTTTTTCACACAGAGTTTTAGAGAACAGGAAGGAGAGAGACTGCAGCCATGTTTAGAGGATGGTGAATGCAGGAGCCGTGTGAGCAGAGAATCTGATGGCATCCAGGTGTGAGAGCATCCCTCAGTAACCAGAGCTGCAGCTAGGTGAAGCTGATCGTGCCCAAGACTCTGATCCTGTTCAGAGAAAGGAAGATTGCTGCCAGGAATGCTGATGAGAGCAGAGGAACAAAGCAACATACACTGCGATACCGCATGCTTGTTGGAGAGACATTTGTTCTGTTCAGAGTCACCAGCGAATGCAAAGCAGACTTGGGTCGGTAAGATCGTGCACGCACCTCATTTCAGTGTTGGCGCCTAGTGACTGAGTCCAGGCCTATGATTAGTTAGTTAAGGTCTCTGTGTCAGGCCACAAGTGTTATTACTGATCATTGGAAGGACTCCATAACTTAAAGTGACATTTCACATTGGAGAGCTGATAACATTCCACAGACTCAAGCCAGACTGGTGTTTTGCTCAGAAGGAATACTCAGGCACGTGCTACAGGAACAGTTATGAGAAGGGAATACTGTAGATTTGTGTAAGATTGTAAGCTGTTGTGCTGCACCACAGGCTAGCCCATGCCGTACAGCCATACACTGATTCCTGCTCTTTTAGGGTAATAACGGGTAAGGTGTGGCAGCTTAGTTGTGCCCGCCAGTAAGGTCAATTACTACACCTTCTACCTTCATCCATCAGGAGGCGCCGTGCTGTGCAGCACAAGGGTCTCAGCCTTTGGGCTGGGTGTATGTAATTTTATTGTATGTTCTCAGCATTTGTGGTTGTGTTTATTTGCCACATCTAAGTAAAATTCTGTTGTGGCAAAAGCTGGTGTTGGGGTTGCTTTTCTTGTTCGTGACTTCAAAAAAAAATTTATACAACGCATAGCTTATACAAGTTCAACTCATAAGCTCAGGGCACTCATTTTTTAAGTATCCAACATTCACGTAAGCATGACAAAATATGGATACTAAGACTCCTCGGCCACTTCATGGGGCCAGCCATGTACTGTACCTGTGAACGCAGCTGTGTGGCATAATAATTGTTGAATGCAATGGAGATAAACCCGCAATACAAAAAAAAAAAAGGGGAAAACTGAATGTATCAAGAGAAACTGCGGAGTAGGAGGAAAAGAAAAACAAAAAATAGAGAGAAAAAAGATTGAGCAGGGAGAGGTAGGCAGAGAAGAGAAAAAAAAAGGGGGGGGGGAAGGAGGGAGGAGGAGTGGGGGGGGGAGAGGAAGGGGAAGAAAGGGAGAGGGGTAATAAGGGAGAGAGGTAGAATGGAGGAAGGAAGGTGATGTTGAAAGGGGGGAGGGATATGCCCTCGCACAGCACTCCCCCTGGCAGAGTAGAGGGGACTCACTGCTACCAATGGGTTTTCCAACGGACCCCAAACATGTGTGCAGGTTAGGGTTGTATATTCACCCTGCGGAGTGGAGTTGGTCAGTATATTCAGACTGAGTTTGATAATGAAGCCAACATGTCCATACTGTGTGAACATGCGTGATCCTCACTTGAGACATGTATCACCTTTAGGGATCTCTGATATGAGGTCCAGTGCAGGGTTTACTGCAAAGGATTTTCAACCAAGTATTAAAAAGTGAAAGTTTTATTTATGATTATTATTCTGTCCCATTACTTTTGGTCCCTTAACAAGTGGGAGGCACATATGCAAACTGTTGTAATTCCTACACTGTTCACCTAATTTGGATGTAAATACCCTCAAATTAAAGCTGACAGTCTGCAGTTAAAGCACATCTTGTTCGTTTCTTTTCAAATCCATTGTGGTGAGGTATAGAGCCAAAAATCTTAGAATTGTGTCGATGTCCCAATATTTATGGACCTGACTGTATGTTGTGGCTGACAAGCGGTAGGCTTGATCAGTCTGGTAGTTAGGACCTGCATTACTGTGTAGAGAGAGCCGGGATACGTCTAGGTTTTTTTTTTTTTTTTGTTTGATATTTTCCTGCCCTGTTTATTTTGGTTAAACACTGTACGGCACTTTGTATATAGTCTTTTGTAAATCGGACTAATAAACACCTTCACTGTTTGCCACTAATCTCATTGGATTTGGTATCTGTGTCTGAAAGACTGCTTACCCCAGCAAACATATATCCCAGCTGCCTATCCCCAGCTCACATATGATAATTATTAAATTAAAAAAAAAAACAATTCATACCTGAAAATGAAATATTCCAGCATACCCAGAACCAAATGACTGGTCAGGTGGAACGACTCTGTACAGTATTTTTTCATTGAGAGTGAGAGAGGCAATAGCAGCTAATAGCCAGCAGTCCCCTGAAAAAAAATATTACTTTTACTACTATCATAAACATATATAGTTCTGTGGAAAAAGTTTAGGAAAAGTGAGAATTTTTTAAAAATTTATATTTTTTATTTATTAACAATCTTTAAAGTGCCTAAACAGAAAACAAATATAAATAAAATCAATAAATGTTGTGTCCACTCTGCCTTTAAAATAGCATAAATTCTAGAATACATACTTGCACAGAGTTACACCCCGGTCACACAGGGTGCGACTTACCATGCGATTTGCCATGCCATGTGAGTTGAAAATTGCATGGCAAGTCGCACCATATTGTCTGCATTTAAAGCGGTCATATCGGTACTAATGCATGTACTACTTCAGGTGCGACCTGCATAGACATCTGTGACCGCAGATGTCTTGCAAGTCGCACCTTAAGTCGGAATGACATCAAACTTTAAAATTGTACAACTTCACTGGAAGTAGCACAACTTCAAAATCGGATCGATGTGACCGTGGTGTAAAGGATTTTGCAGACATATGCTCCAGTACATGAATAAGTATACCAAAGAAGTGCTAATGATCAAAAAGGAATATATGTGGGTGAAAATACAAAATACAATACAAATCAGCTGTGTAGAAGGAACTAAAACAGGTAAGGAAAAGTCATGCTTTACTAATTGTTTAAAGTGATATTAAACCCTCAGTTTTTAAGCTTTCATTACTGAGTATGCAGCTTCTTTATCTTTTTAATCCTTGCCTATGTGCAATTTTAAGCTGGTGCCATGATTGTTGCCACAGGTTTTCAGGTTTAGAGTGGCTATATTCTTTTGCAGCATCCTATGGAGCGAGCTTTGCATGCAGGGACTAGAGTTGTATTTCCCTTAATTGTTTGCATAAATAGAAACACTCTGCCTCATAGCCTAAGATGGAAAAGCACTCCCCTTCTCTCTCCCCCCCTCCCCCCCTTTTCCAAGCACTGATTGGAGACTGTACTGTCCAACAGACTGATTGGAGACTGTACTGTCCACTCTTAACCTCCCTAGCGGTATGATTATGTCCATATTTCTGTGCTGAAAGCGGTACATTTTTTGCATGGAAATTTGTCGTTTTTTATTGTAGGCCTGTCATTTTTAGGAATAACTCACTGAAATCTGTCTGAACAAGAGTCTAGTAAACATTCTGGATATGATAAAATTTTAAACACGAAAGTTTATATAATTTAATAAATAATCATAAAAAATAATAATATAATAATAATAAATTTAATTCAATAATATAATCAAACCAAAAACACTGAAATTTGAAATATAGCGCCAAGTTCGCACATCGCTGAGCAAAGTCTCAAAATCGTTTTCATTGTCTGATGACGAATTTCCCCACAAATCATTATCACTCAATTTTGCAAGTGGTTCTGATTTACTATCGCTGTTCTCTAGCTGGTCTAAAACCGCTTTTGACCTAAAGGGATGCTTTTTGGACGCCATGGACTTTTCTAAGTTTCCAGGCAGAAAGAACAGTCAAAATGCAGGCAGGGCACAGGACAAAGCAGTAGGGACAAAATGTATGTGAAATGGTTTGAAACAGTAATGTTTTACTATGTAATATTCGTTTATTAGAAAATGACAGTTTTTTACATCTTGAAATTTGTCGCCGGTTCCGGCCCGCGTACGTCCCGATGCTCGCAGGGACCGGAACATGGAAGCCGGATGCCGGCATCGGCCAGAGGAGATGGCTGGGGACGCTGCAGGGGACGCATCATGGGAGCGAAGGACAAGGTAAGCGTTGCAGGGAATCCCTGGGCAATGCCGCATGGTAAGCCAGAGTGTAGCTCGGGGTTACCGCTTTTGGTACTTAAACTTAACCCCGAGCTACACAGGGAGGTTAACTGGACAATGACTCCAAATATACAGCTGAAGTCATAAAGAACCATCTTCAACAAAAAGAACAAGGAGTCTTGGGAGGGATGGTATGGCTCCTACAGAGTCCTGATCTCAAAATCATTGAGTCTGTCTGGGATTGTATGAAGAGACAGAAGCAAATGAGGCAACCTAAATAGGAATTCCAGGTATGGTATATTTTTACATACTGGTAGTTACATTGGTCCAGCTTGGACCAATGTAACAATGTATATACCGTACCTGGCTGATGCCCCTGGAAAATGGAAATTACTGAAGTAGACACCACTACTCCAGTGATCTCCACTTTCTACCCATGTCCCATTCTGAATGGCTGGCGTGCTGCATTCTGAACACACGAGGTCAGCCTCACCACCTTGTCCAATCAGAGAACGCTTACATTTATTCAGAAGATGGTGCCCATGCCGATTGGCTAACATCCTGTGTTCAGAATATATTGGGCCAGTCACTTAGCACCAGACCCAGAAGCAAGTGGAGATCACTATAGTAGCACTGTTTACTAATTATGTAAATTATGTAAAAATATACCATGTATTTCCTGGGGCTGGTGTGTTTGGATTCTGGTGCTTCTGTGCATGGTGGCTGGCCAGGTTCTAGCTTCAGCTTGTTCAATTAGGCTTTGACAATAAAACCTGGGGGCTGGTTTCTGTTTGGAGCTGCACCAGATTTTGCATGCTCCCCCTATGTGAACTCGGTGCTTTGTTTTCTTGGTTTCCATGGCTATGTGTTCATTACTTTTCCTCTAATAGGGCCTATGATGTTTGGCATGTAATGGTATGCTCTTTCACATGGGATGCTCTTATGTATTCCTTGACTTATTGAATGCCTTGGTTGCTCTGATCGTATGCTCTGCATTCGTTTTAATAAACATTTCTACTGATTTAAAAAAAAAACTTTCTATATCTTAAATTCCTCTTTAAATCTACAGCAGAACTGTAGTTCATTCTCCTAGATTTTTGAAACAAGCTAACTGGTCAAGTTCTTTAAACAATTGCATGCAAATATACCTAGAAACTATGAATGAGATTCTAATTTGGGGGCTCGCTTTTTGTCAGCCTACTCACTATGCAAGGGCAGGTCCCAGCACAAATTTTGTCATTGTAGTTTAGGGATATATAATACTTTACTGTGGAGTGCAATGTGGTGGGCTACATATACATGCATACATCCCCCCCATGTTCACAGTTCAGAGACCCTCCTCCAACCTCGTGTACACAGTTGGGGGTGGGGTATGGGACTGAAAAGCTGACTTTTAATAAAACAAATCATGCCTATGTCACAGAGGACTACCAAACATCCATTGCAGATGTTACTGATAAAATCAATATACTGTATGCATTTTATATACTGTATCTTTTCACTAAGAGACCAAACACTTTATTAGTATATAGGGAATATGACAGGGCAGTGCACCCTGGGCAAGGATTTGTGGTATTTTAGGTGCACAGTATTTTACTTTTTTTTCCCAAAAGGTGCAGGGCGGTGCTGCAAAAAAAGGCAGCTCTTGAACAGACTGTTAGCAACAACTTCCTAATGAGCTCTAATCACCCAAGCTAAAATGTATAGTTTAAAAAAATGGGGAAATACCCCAGATAATGGAATAAAAGGAGCTATGGTGTTGAATATTGAAAAGCTAGCTATTCAATCAGTTGTTGTGGACAGATATCAGCCCTTAAAAGGATTTTAGGGTGTACAGACATGTACACATAGGGAGGACATTTAAGAAAATGTGTAACCCCAACCACTAAAATCTCCTATGCACTTTAACATAATTATATCATTTGGAAAGTCTATTTGTATTTCAGTTTCAAGCTTTCATAAAAATAAGAGATGATACCTATATAATAGTCTGTCAGAGAGTTTTGTACAGCAAATGCTCATTCTCATGCAGCAGGTGCTCATTCTCATGCACATGTGATTGTGAGACCAGAAGCCTAACTAGATGTACAAGGACAAGAATGAGCATTGGCTGATAAGTGTGCACCCAGCGGCCTATTTAAACCAAGAGTCTGCCTAGCCTCAGTGCTAGATTTTCTTCAGATTTGGTTCTGCAATTCCAGGTACTTGAAAGTCTGCTTATCCTGTTCCTGACCTGGTTATGCATGACTTCTCTCTTGGATCACTCCTGCCTGTTATCTCTACTTCTCACTTGTGTTACTGACCTCGACTTGGATTTATGACCATGACTCGGATTTCTGACCACGACTCTGCTTCCTGACTTAGTACCTGTTAGTACTGACTTCTGCCTATTCCTGACCTTTCACTTGATTCTGATTCTGTACCTATTTGCCTGTCTTCTGTTGCACATAGCTTGCGACCAGACTCCATACTACCACTGGAAGGACTCCTTTGTTTCCAAGCTTCAGTTCACTACTCAGCTTCCTGGTATCTGTGCCCTTTCACTGCTCTAGCAGTTCCTGCCTCCACTACAAGGACAAAAATCAAAAAGATATACAGATATCCCCTTGGGACTTTGTAGGGCAAAAACGTGTTATTACAAACATTTTTTTAGTAAAAAGAATCAAACTGCGGTACAGCAATTCATGACTCAAGGAATGAATAACATTGTACAATATACAATCGCACTCCTGCATGTGACATCATTGCGCTGGCGTGCGGGGCGGCGCTGCATGCACATTGGTCCGGGAGATTGCCATTAGTGGCCATGTGACCGCTCCTATCCAGTGGAGGCTCCTTAGAATTAAATACACCTATACTTATTTGGCTCCAATTGTTGGCGACCACCCATTGGTTTATGAGTGCTATGCTGCCACTATTTAAACCAGGTACTCTGTCTTTGACTTCTCTCTGGATGAACACAGCTTGGCCCTACAAGATAGCACAATACTAAGTGGTGATCATTATTTTTTACCATAATTTATATAATATTCTCTTTCCTCCATACCTGGCTGGGTTTTTACATTTATATTATATTTGGCTTGGATGTTGTTAACACATCTACTTACTGATAAGGATATTTTTGCAATGTTTTTGCATTAATCTTTTTCCTTCAGGTTATATGTATACTGTACAATATTATTCATTCCTTGAGTCATGAATTGCTGTACTGCAGTTTCATCTTATTGAATCTGTTGATTCTTTTTACAAAAAAAAAGTTTTGTAATAAAAACTTATTGTTTTCTACTGTTGCACACACATTTTTGCCCTACAAAGTCCCAGAGGGATATCTGTATATCTTTTTGATCTTTGTCTTGCTGGCAAAAATAAGTGGTGGGACACATCACCCAATCTCCCAGTTTTATATGCCTCCACTACCAGGGGTGCTTGGACGGGAATTGTTCAAGATTCCACCCTCATCATCTTGGTCTGCACTCAGGAGGTATGTAACATAAATTATTGGGCACAATGCTCTGTCCCTGTATTTGGCAATTCTCTGCCTTTTACATACTCTCCTAAAGGAAATTATGAGCTTCTGTTGGGGCACATTGGCCAAGCATAATAGATCATGGAAGGTTCCATTTAAAAAAAAGACTACGTAAAAAATGATCTCAGCTAGTAACAATATGCCCTGTGACAAAATACATATAGACTGTTATCACTGTAGTGCATGTGGCCAGGGGCAGGCTGTAAAAAAGCTGCAGAACATCAGCAGCATTAAAGTGTGAATGAACTAAAAAAAAAAGGTAAAGCAACCTCTCTGCCCCCCCCCCCCCCCCACACACACCTCCAAATTCTATACCATACAAAGCATTTTGCTATCTAAGTATCAATCAGAAAGGATTTGCATCTATATTTAGATCTACCAGTGCCTACAAACCCTACAACAATCTTTAACAGACCGCTTATGCACTTTATGAGTAGCACTCCCTATATTATCCCTATCAAAGATAAAGCCCATTGTCAGCATGGCTGTTGTGACCTCTCCTAATTAAACTGATCAAAAAGCCCCTTTATTGGCCCCTCTAAGACAGCTGACCTCATTTCAAAGGCCAGTCAGTGCATTGTGGATACTATAGCCAGACACAAATGCTCAACAAAGTATCATTAAAAAAGGTTACAGGTTTCATGGCATTTTACTAAGAACTCTTGGGCTGATTTAGTAAACTAAAATACTTTAATAAGAAATACTTTGGCTGATTTAGTAAACTAACTGAGAATCTTCCCACAATATACTTATTGTGTGAATATTAACTTCAGTTATCCAATTTCAGTTAACTTTGAATACCCAATTACGTGCATATGTAATAACTAAACTGGAATTTACTTTTAAGATGATTGGATAATTAATGTGAATATTTACACAATTTATTGTATGAACAGTCTCAGGTCTTTCAGTAAATCAATCTCAGTGCATCAATTAACCTGAATACATTGTGATTGATGGTGTCCAAAAATTTACTAATTTTAATAATCATCTTCCATGACAAATAAAAACTGTCAGTGACAAGCTTGCCTCAATTACAGTATTTGTGATTCCTTAGCCTGGCAGAAAGAACTTCACAGTAGTACCTGCTATTTTCCCAGTCCTTCATAATAGTGACAGTGGCTCCCACCATGTAAAGGCAGATATGTGCCAGGATAGTAGATTTGGCTGCTGATGACTTTCAAAAGTCTTCCTGTCAGGGATTGCGGCAACAAGCGGGTCTGCGCATGCGCAGAATGCCAATCCATACTAGCTGGTGGGCACTAGGACCTGGCCGGCAGCAGCCATGCATGCGCACTCACAATTGCAAACACTTGCCTGGCACTAATGACAGGGCAGGGCACACTATTTAAACCTGCCCTGCACAGACTCTCATTGCCTTATGGTCTATTTATCCTGTGTTCCTGCTATTGTGATTTGTTGCTGACCCTGCCTGATCCTGACTTCTTCTGGTCTGACCCCCTGGCTCGTTTGACCTCTCTCCTGGATATCCCTAATCTGATCTGTAATCCTGTTACTGACCCCAGTGAGTGACCTGACTACTTGTCAGAGCCTGGAATTGAACCTGGGCCTTCGACAGTGGGAGACAGTGTTTCTTCTCACTGAGCCACCTGCTGGAAAGCTCCCTTGACAATTGGATGATCCTGCCTTTGCCCTGTTTTGTCTTGAACCTTGAACTCCTTGCTCCTCCCATGAACGTCCTATAAAAGCCATGTCTCTGCACTTCCTGGTTGCCAGATTATTGTGCCTTACCAACCAATATCCCGCTTATTGTTCCTGCTGCCGTCTACACCTCCGCTACTGACCTTTGGCTTGTTCCTGACCACGATTTCGTCTCATCCTCATCCACTACCATCTGTGACCGACCCTTGGCTTTTTTGACTCTGCTTCTGCTTATCCCTAATCTGTTTGATCTTGATCCGCTATCGATTACCGTCTTGCTCATTCACTGGTGGGGTGATCCTGAGATCTGCGACATGGTATTGACACGCAGCCAAATCCATCTCCACTAGAGATGAGCGAAGTATTCAAAAATTCGATTCGACTGATTCGGCGAATTCGTGGAAAAATTTCGATTCGAGTCGAATATATTCGCTGCGAATTTAACTTATAAAAGGGTGTTTCTAGGCTTCAGAGAGCCTTTATATTAGTGCAGAACACTGTACATTTAATTTAAATGCCCTTGGAGTCTGCTGGGGAAGAGAAATAATACTGACAGTCAGTATGACATGCAGATGAGTGCCGTCAATCTTAGAATCACCGCACACTTCACTCATTTGGGCAGTCACGGGGCCAAAACCAGAGTGTGGAGCCACAGTGTGGCGGTGGAGGCAGCAGCAATGGGAAGCCATAATGCACCCTATGACAAAAATGGAAACCACCAGCAGTGTGAGGAGACCTGAAAGTGGCACATGGCAGAGTGTGGCGATGGAGACAGCAGCAATGGGAGGCCGTACAGGGACCCATGACACACTCTGGACCTGGCAGCAGCATGAGGAGGCGGTACAGGGGCCCATGACAGATTACGGGCCTGGCAGCAGCATGAGGAGTCGGTACGGGGGCCCATGACACACTCTGGACCTGGCAGCAGCATGAGGAGGCGGTACAGGGGCGCATGACAGATTACGAGCTTGGCAGCAGCAACTTGGACAGGAGGACGTTCAGCTTCTGCACCGTCGGGTGCGTGCTCGCAAACTGTTGTCTCTTGGAAACGGATTCCAAGAAAGACTGCTGACGGAATCCGTGAAGAGGAGTAGCAGGAGAAGGAGCATCTGAACGAGCGGAATATGCCAACAAGCGACAACAGGGGCCCATGACAGATTACGGGCCTGGCAGCAGCATGAGTAGTCGGTACGGGGGCCCATGGCAGATTAGGGGCCTGGCAGCAGCTATGGGAGGCCCGTAATCTGCCAGCACCCTATGACAAAAAATGGAACACACCAGCATCGTGAGGAGACCTGAAAGTGGCACATGGCAGAGTGTGGCGATGGATACAGCAGCAATGGGAGGCCGTACAGGGACCCATGAGAGACTCTGGACCTGGCAGCAGCATGAGGAGGCGGTATAGGGGCCCATGGCAGATTAGGGGCCTGGCAGCAGCTATAGGAGGCCCGTAATCTGCCAGCACCCTATGACAAAAAATGGAACACACCAGCAGTGTGAGGAGACCTGAAAGTGGCACATGGCATGAGACACTGTGGACCTGGCAGAAGCATGAGGAGGCGGTACAGAGGCCCATGGCAGATTAGGGGCCTGGCAGCAGCTATGGGAGGCCCGTAATCTGCCAGCACCCTATGACAAAAAATGGAAAACACCAGCAGTGTGAGGAGACCTGAAAGTGGCACATGGCAGAGTGTGGCGATGGAGACAGCAGCAATGGGAGGCCGTACAGGGACCCATGAGAGACTCTGGACTTGGCAGCAGCATGAGGAGGCGGTATAGGGGCCCATGGCAGATTAGGGGCCTGGCAGCAGCTATGGGAGGCCCCTAATCTGCCAGCACCCTATGACAAAAAATGGAACACACCAGCAGTGTGAGGAGACCTGAAAGTGGCACATGGCAGAGTGTGGCGATGGAGACAGCAGCAATGGGAGGCCGTACAGGGACCCATGAGACACTCTGGACCTGGCAGCAGCATGAGGAGGCGGTATAGGGGCCCATGGCAGATTAGGGGCCTGGCAGCAGCTATAGGAGGCCCGTAATCTGCCAGCACCCTATGACAAAAAATGGAACACACCAGCAGTGTGAGGAGACCTGAAAGTGGCACATGGCATGAGACACTGTGGACCTGGCAGCAGCAGCATGAGGAGGCGGTACAGGGGCCCATGGCAGATTAGGGGGGAGGCCCTGGCAGCAGCTATGGGAGGGGAGGCCCGCAATCTGCCAGCACCCTATGTCAAAAAATGGAACACACCAGCAGTGTGAGGAGACCTGAAAGTGGCACATGGCAGAGTGTGGCGATGGAGACAGCAATGCAATGGGAGGCCGTACAGGGACCCATGAGAGACTCTGGGACCTGGCAGCAGCATGAGGAGGCGGTATAGGGGCCCATGGCAGATTAGGGGCCTGGCAGCAGCTATAGGAGGCCCGTAATCTGCCAGCACCCTATGACAAAAAAATGGAACACACCAGCAGTGTGAGGAGACCTGAAAGTGGCACATGGCATGAGACACTGTGGACCTGGCAGCAGCATGAGGAGGCGGTATAGGGGCCCATGGCAGATTAGGGGCCTGGCAGCAGCTATGGGAGGCCCGTAATCTGCCAGCACCCTATGACAAAAAATTGAACACACCAGCAGTGTGAGGAGACCTGAAAGTGGCACATGGCATGAGACACTGTGGACCTGGCAGCAGCATGATGGAGGCGGTACAGGGGCCCATGGCAGATTAGGGGCCTGGCAGCAGCTATGGGAGGCCCGTAATCTGCCAGCACCCTATGACAAAAAATGGAACACACCAGCAGTGTGAGGAGACCTGAAAGTGGCACATGGCATGAGACACTGTGGACCTGGCAGCAGCATGAGGAGGCGGTACAGGGGCCCATGGCAGATTAGGGGCCTGGCAGCAGCTATATGGGAGGCCCGTAATCTGCCAGCACCCTATGTCAAAAAATTGAACACACCAGCAGTGTGTGAGGAGACCTGAAAGTGGCACATGGCAGAGTGTGGCGATGGAGACAGCAGCAATGGGAGGACCGTACAGGGACCCATGAGAGACTCTGGACCTGGCAGCAGCATGAGGAGGCGGTATAGGGGCCCATGGCAGATTAGGGGCCTGGCAGCAGCTATAGGAGGCCCGTAATCTGCCAGCACCCTATGACAAAAAATGGAACACACCAGCAGTGTGAGGAGACCTGAAAGTGGCACATGGCATGAGACACTGTGGACCTGGCAGCAGCATGAGGAGGCGGTATAGGGGCCCATGGCAGATTAGGGGCCTGGCAGCAGCTATGGGAGGCCCGTAATCTGCCAGCACCCTATGACAAAAAATGGAACACACCAGCAATGTGTGAGGAGACCTGAAAGTGGCACATGGCAGAGTGTGGCGATGGAGACAGCAGCAATGGGAGGCCGTACAGGGACCCATGAGAGACTCTGGACCTGGCAGCAGCACAGAGAGGCGGTGAGGGGGCCCATGGCAGGCGGCACAGGGGCCCGTAATCTGTAACCATACCCCTATGGCATGGGAGGATTAGGGGCCTGGCAGCAGCTATGGGAGGCCCCTAATCTGCCAGCACCCTATGACAAAAAATTGAACACACCAGCAGTGTGAGGAGACCTGAAAGTGGCACATGGCATGAGACACTGTGGACCTGGCAGCAGCAGCATGAGGAGGTGGTACAGGGGCCCATGGCAGATTAGGGGCCTGGCAGCAGCTATGGGAGGCCCGTAATCTGCCAGCACCCTATGTCAAAAAATTGAACACACCAGCAGTGTGTGAGGAGACCTGAAAGTGGCACATGGCAGAGTGTTGCGATGGAGACAGCAGCAATGGGAGGCCGTACAGGGACCCATGAGAGACTCTGGACTTGGCAGCAGCATGAGGAGGCGGTATAGGGGCCCATGGCAGATTAGGGGCCTGGCAGCAGCTATGGGAGGCCCGTAATCTGCCAGCACCCTATGTCAAAAAATTGAACACACCAGCAGTGTGAGGAGACCTGAAAGTGGCACATGGCATGAGACACTGTGGACCTGGCAGCAGCATGAGGAGGCGGTACAGGGGCCCATGGCAGATTAGGGGCCTGGCAGCAGCTATGGGAGGCCCGTAATCTGCCAGCACCCTATGTCAAAAAATTGAACACACCAGCAGTGTGTGAGGAGACCTGAAAGTGGCACATGGCAGAGTGTGGCGATGGACACAGCAGCAATGGGAGGCCGTACAGGGACCCATGAGAGACTCTGGACTTCGCAGCAGCATGAGGAGGCGGTATAGGGGCCCATGGCAGATTAGGGGCCTGGCAGCAGCTATGGGAGGCCCATAATCTGCCAGCACCCTATGACAAAAAATTGAACACACCAGCAGTGTGAGGAGACCTGAAAGTGGCACATGGCATGAGACACTGTGGACCTGGCAGCAGCATGAGGAGGCGGTACAGGGGCCCATGGCAGATTAGGGGCCTGGCAGCAGCTATGGGAGGCCCGTAATCTGCCAGCACCCTATGTCAAAAAATTGAACACACCAGCAGTGTGTGAGGAGACCTGAAAGTGGCACATGGCAGAGTGTGGCGATGGAGACAGCAGCAATGGGAGGCCGTACAGGGACCCATGAGAGACTCTGGACTTCGCAGCAGCATGAGGAGGCGGTACAGGGGCCCATGGCAGAATAGGGGCCTGGCAGCAGCTATGGGAGGCCCGTAATCTGCCAGCACCCTATGTCAAAAAATTGAACACACCAGCAGTGTGTGAGGAGACCTGAAAGTGGCACATGGCAGAGTGTGGCGATGGAGACAGCAGCAATGGGAGGCCGTACAGGGACCCATGAGAGACTCTGGACTTGGCAGCAGCATGAGGAGGCGGTATAGGGGCCCATGGCAGATTAGGGGCCTGGCAGCAGCTATGGGAGGCCCGTAATCTGCCAGCACCCTATGTCAAAAAATGGAACACACCAGCAGTGTGTGAGGAGACCTGAAAGTTGCACATGGCAGAGTGTGGCGATGGAGACAACCCACCGACTGTTTTGCTCGCTACCAAGCTGCCACCCTCTTCTCCTGATGATGCGGAAGCAATAGCCTGATGACGACGAGGCTGCCAAGTGCGATCAGCCTCATCATCATCAATTAGGGTCTCCGCCTCACTACTAGCCCCCTCGGCTGCGTGTGGGTCAGGAGACAGACCTGTCTCTAGACCGGCTACCGAGCCACTCTCCTAGCCACTACTTCTTTGCCTGGCTGCTGAAGAGGCGGATGTCTCCCCCCGTTCCTGACCGCCCTCTGTTAGCTCTTCCTCACTGTACTGGATGACACCGGGAGCACTGGCCTCTGGCTGCGAATAGTGCTGCCTCGACCCCTTCCTCTTGCCACGTCTGCTCGCTCCCTAAAACATTGCCTCCTCTGCCACTCCTCTGCATGTTGTCTGACATACTCTTTAATTAAACGATTCTGTGTCCCTGAGTAACAATTCTGTGTCCCTAAGTAACGTTTCTGTGGCCCTAACTAACGATTCTGTGGCCCTAAGTAACGTTTTCTGTGGCCCTAAGTAACGTTTCTGTGGCCCTCAGTAACAAATCTGTGTCCCTCAGTAACAATTCTGTGTCTGTCCCTAAGTAACAATTCTGTGGCCCTAAGTAACGTTTCTGTGGCCCTAAGTAACGTTTCTGTGGCCCTCAGTAACAAATCTGTGTCCCTCAGTAACAATTCTGTGTCTGTCCCTAAGTAACAATTCTGTGGCCCTAAGTAACGTTTCTGTGGCCCTAAGTAACGTTTCTGTGGCCCTAAGTAACGATTCTGTGGCCCTCAGTAACAAATCTGTGTCCCTCAGTAACAATTCTGTGTCTGTCCCTAAGTAACAATTCTGTGGCCCTAAGTAACGATTCTGTGGCCCTCAGTAACAAATCTGTGTCCCTCAGTAACAATTCTGTGTCTGTCCATAAGTAACAATTCTGTGGCCCTAAGTAACGTTTCTGTGGCCCTAAGTAATGATTCTGTGGCCCTCAGTAACAATTCTGTATCCCTCAGTAACAATTCTGTCTGTCCCTGAGTAACAATTCTGTGTCCCTAAGTAACGTTTCTGTGGCCCTAACTAACGATTCTGTGGCCCTAAGTAACGTTTCTGTGGCCCTAAGTAACGTTTCTGTGGCCCTAAGTAACGATTCTGTGGCCCTAACTAACGTTTCTGTGTCCCTAAGTAACGTTTCTCTGTCCCTAACTCTCTCCCTGAATACAGCCAGGTCTGCCTCTGTTGAATGACTGGAGGCAAATGGAGAATTCTAAAATGGCCGCTATTTATAGCTCGACCATTACACTGTGCTGGCTGGCTGTCTGCTGATTGGCTAATGCGATCACATGTCATGAATGAATGCATTATGGGTCAGCGCGCCTTGTCTGCGCGCCTTCCCAGACATCCCCGCTCCGTCGCCGCACATGTCGCCGCCATTTTAGGAAAAATTTCGAAATTTTCCTAATATTCGAAACTAATTCCACTTCGCCTACTTCGATTCGCTCATCTCTAATCTCCACCATTAGGAGCTCTGGTGAAAACCGGTTAATGCTTAGACCCCGCACATCAGATGAACCTGCGTGATTTCCCAGGGTGACCTGCCTGTGTACCTATCCTGCTGGTTTAAGGTAAGCCTTACACATTCTATAGCAACTGGTCTCTGAACCTGACCCAGATCGTGACAGAATAATCTGGCCTAAACATGGAGACCGCTATGGCAAACGTTAGGCAGCAAATTGCTGAGCTGCAGGAATTTGGGGTTACCTATCAAGAGAAAGTTGCCAAACTAGAAAACATTGTGGATAGGCAACAGGGAGAGATTCAGGCTCTGCAGAGACAACTGCTGAACCGAGATGATCCTAGCTCACATACAGTATGCCCCAGCCCCAACCAGCTAAGTTTAATGGAGACCGCCGCCACTACAGGGGTTTCCTTAATCAATGTCGTGTATACTTCCAAATGTACCCTGCTGCGTTTCCTTCAGAGAAAAAGAAGGTAATGTTTATTATTGGGCTTCTGACTGGGGAAGCTCTAGCTTGGACCTCCCCTTATATAGACCAAAACCATGGCATGTTGAATGATTTTGATACCTTTTTGACCGCGATGAATCAGATTTTTGACGATCCCAACTGTTGTACTACTGCCGAATAAAAATTGCATAGTCTGCGACAGGGTAGACGCTCAGTCACTGAATACACAGCCGAATTCACAAGTTGGATGGCAGATACCACTTGGAACCCTGCAGCACAAAAGAGCCAGTTCCGCCAAGGGCTTTCTGAACAGGTAAAGGATGAGCTTGCCAGAGTAGATATTCCTAATGATCTTGAGGAATTCATCCAATTGTGTATCCGAATTGATCAAAGACTTACAGAAAGGAAGAAGGCGAGGTTGGGAATGTGTGGAGGTAATAGGGGCATGCATCTCTCTGCTAGTCCATTTGTTCAGCAGGATTTAAGAGTCTCTCTGGGTTCTAACACTCCTGAGCCTATGCAGGTTGATGCTATCAAGAGATCCATTTCCATTCAGGGGAAAG
>CATNWA010001050.1:0-43191 GCA_951230385.1 Staurois parvus | reverse complement strand
TTAAAGGGATGGCCAGCTTGCAGACTCTGCCTTGGGTGTTGTGTTTGCCCGGGGCCCCTGTATCTGTCCTGATCTGTTTCTTTTCCTTTGTGACTTTGCTTTTCCCTGGTTGTGACCCTGACCACCCCTCTGTCGCCCTCTTTCACGTGCTTGCTCCCTTTTTCTGATCCCTGGCTTGTGCCCCGGACCATCCCTCTGCCGGCCCCTCTGTACTATGTGCTTGTCCCTGCTAAAACCGGGCCTGTGGACCCCGACCATTCTCCGCTTTGCTCCCACTGATTTCTACTGCCCAATTGATATTGACCGGCCTGCATGACGACGCCTTGCTGGTATATACTGTTTATCTGTGGGTGGTTTGGTTTGGTTTGTTGGGCTACTGTATTATGTTTTAGTATTGCACTGCGTTATATTGTTTTGACTGTTAGTTGTTAATAAATTATATTGTTTATAACATATCTGGAGGTCTGGCGTTTACCTGCTTCCAGTCACACACCTCTGGTCACTACCTGGGAGCCCTGACAGTGTATGCTCAACCTCCCTGGCCGGTTATTCCTGTGTGTAGCTCGGGGTTATAAGTTTCTAGTTACCACAAGGCGGTTAAACCCCCGAGCTACACTCGGGAATACACTGCAGCGTTGCTCAGGGATCCCTCCAGCAACTTACCCTTGTCCTGCGCTCCGCAAATGGTCCATGTAATGTCCTTCGGGCGGATGACGGCATCTGTTCTTCTGGGTTCTGTTTCCTCTGAGGCGCGTCGGGACGTAACGGGGAATCGGGAAACGGCGGGAGGGAAAATTTGAAAGTTGTATTTAAAAGTGACATTCACTTAAAATCAACATAGGTATATACATTCCAGTTATTCAAACCATTTCACATACAGTTTTGCCCAGTTTATTAGTGCTTTTGTTGTCCGGCGCCCTTGCATGCATTTTTTACTGTGTCTGCCTGGAAAACTGAGAAGACGTCCACCCATGGTGGCGTCCAAAAAGCGTCTCCCTTTAGGTTCAAAAGCCGGTTTTAGGACCGGCTAGTGAGAACAGCTGGATTTAGTAAATTAAGATCCACTTGCCAGAATTGAGTGATAATCGATTTGTGGGGGAAATTCCTCATCAGACACTGAAAATGATTTTGCGACTTTGCTCAGCGATTCTGTGAACTTGGCGCTCTATTTTCACATTTCAGTGTTTTTGGTTTGATTTAATTATTGAATTTAAATGTATTATTATATTATTACTTTTTATGATTATTTATTAAATTATTAATTTATGATTTCGTGTTTCAAATTTTATCCTACCCGGGATGGTTTACTAGATTACTAGACTCTTGTTCGGACAGATTTCAGTGAGTTATTCCTAAAAACGTAAGCACCTGAAATAAATACATAAAATTACAGGCCTACAATAAAAAAATACATATTTCCATGCAAAAAAAGTACTGTTTTGGGCACTGGAAATATGGACATAATCAGACCGCTAGGGAGGTTAATATGTCTCATGAATTTATTTCACAGAAATGAAAAACAAATTTTTTAAAAAAAAAAGGTCAAATAAAATCACAGCAACTTGATGCAAATAATGATCAAATACACGAATAGGGGGGATATACCTCAACTACAAAGAACACGAAACCGAAAGCAACTAAAATACCCTGACTATGCACTCCCTTCATGGAGGTATGTGTTTTTTATGTATGTAACAAGTTAGGGGGAGGTGTCCATCATTCCTTTGTATAGTAGTGTATTTCCTCCTCTCGAGAACATTCTCACAGAAGACCTGAGGAGTATACACACAGACTAAAAATGGGAGATTGGTGAACACACCACAGAGCCTGGTAACGGCAAGGCAGTAGTAGAAAGACGGTAAGGTCGCCTTTCCTTCTCACCCAGACCAGTAGTACTGACCAGCTTCCTCATAAGACACATTGTCATTATACAACGCAGAGCTGAAGCTGTCTGTACTGGACTAACCATTGCTCTAACACATGGACTACGCCTGCAAGCTTCTAACTACATTATCAGTACTGCTGTCTTTTCTTTTTTTATTTAGCGTTCTTTTTGTATTTATGTTTTCGTTTTCCTTTTCTGTATTTTTGATTGTTATCTGCGTTCTATATTATATTATGTTTTTATTTTGAAATATAAAAAGGTTTTGCTGCAGCGCTAAAAAGTAATGAATGAATCATATGAGAGGCGCTGCTCTGATCAGCGCTACCAGTCCTAAAGTGTGAGAGTTCATGAGTTATAAATATAGCAATAATCAATATACTGATAACTGTGGTGATGGTATCCGTGGCACTGAGTGGTCAGCGTTGGGTGTGGTGATATAAAATGAATAGTGACTGATAGTGAAACATAAATCAAATGACACAATTGCGATAAACAATAGGTATAAAAAGTCCAGAACATAAATCTGTGAACAGGTGACATCCGTTGCTGGTGAATCCGTGATGTGAAAAGTATTCCTTTGTATGCACTCACCAGAAGCACATATAAAATGTACATGAACAGCGGTTTTTTCTATCCCAGGTAAGTCAGGCAGCACACTCATCACTCATAGGACCATTTAATGACAATAAGATATTTTTTTTTAACTGGATCATTAGTGCAGTTTTTTTTTTTCCATTTTTTTTCCTTTTGTGTGTATTTGATCATTATTTGTGCTCTGTGGATAACTCCCAACCTTCTGAGATGAGAAAGAGGGCACAACTACTAGCAGACAGTATATAGGCAAAAGAACACAGTCAGGAGCGGACGGACAACTCATGGGGCCCCCGAGCAATAGGGGATCATGGGGGCCCCTGTGTGTCCTTGCCCAAACTCAAAAAAAGCCTATGAAAAAAGGTACCAGGGGCAGCAGCTCATGGGGCCCCCTACTGACCCCGGGCCCTCAGGCAGTGCACGAGTTTCCAAATGGTCAGTCCACCCCTGGACACAGCCTTGATAGGTGGAGAAATAACAACACAAAAATGATTCAGTTAAACTGACAAGTACTTTTATTTCACCACTGTTGTTCCTTTATAGTAGGCTTTTGCCATTTACAAATACAGCAAGCTGGAAATTGGATATTGGCGCTGTAAAAAATCCTTTTTGTTTTTTGATAAATATCGAGTATTTTTTTCATACAGGTATAAAACATCAGGCTAAAATTAAGGGATGAATGAGGAGGAAATAGGGACAGAAGGACTTTGTTACAAAAAAAATACACAGTCCCTCCATGTTGTTGCTACAAATTTTGTATTCAATGTAATTTTTTTTAACTGGAAAATCAAAGCAGTTTTTTAGTGTTTTTTGTATTTGATAATTTTTTGTGTCCTGTTGCTATACATTTTTTTATTTTATTTAAAAAAAAATGCAAACTTAAAAGTGTTTTTTTTTTTAAACTATGCAAAAAAAAAGGAGACTTTCACTACATGAAAATATATATGTAGTGCTGTACAAAATCAAGGGAGACAATACAGCAACAATTTTTTTTATATGATTGTCAATGTTTTAAATTTTATTCGTTGGGCAATGGGAAGCCAGTGGAGGGATTGGCAGAGAGGGATGGAAGACACTGAGTGGAGGCCAGTGGAGGGATTGGCAGAGAGGGGATGGAGGACACTGAGCGGGGGGCCAGTGGAGGGATTGGCAGAGAAGGATGGAGGACACTGAGCGGGGGGGCCAGTGGAAGGATTGGCAGAGAGGGATGGAGGACACTGAGAGCGGGGGCCAGTGGAGGGATTGGCAGAGAAGGGTGGAGGACACTGAGTAGAGGCCAGTGGAGAGATTGGCAGAGAGGGGTGGAGGACACTGAGTAGAGGCCAGTGGAGAGATTGGCAGAGAGGGGTGGAGGACACTGAGTAGACGCCAGTGGAGAGATTGGCAGAGAGGGGTGGCAGATATGGAACGGTTAGTATAAGGTGGATGACTCTGTGTTGTTACCGTCCTGACATTTGGGGGATATCTGTACCGTCTGATATTTGGGGGGATATCTGTACTGTTCTGACATTTGGGGGATATCTGTACTGTTCTGACATTTGGGGGATATCTGTACTGTTATCTGACACTTGTGGGGGATATCTGTACTTGTCTCTGTCATTTGGGGGGATATCAGTACTGTTCTGCCATTTTTGAGGGATATCTGTCCTGGACATTTGGGGGATTAATCTGTGCTGTCCTGGACATTTGGGGGAGTTATCTCGTGCTGTCCTGCACATTTGGTGGATTATCTTGTAACGTTTCTGGCTATTTGGGGATATCTGTACTTCCCCTGGATATTTGGGGATATCTGTTACTGTCCTGACATATGGGGAAGAAGGGGATTCTGTACTGTCCTAACAGTTTGTGGGGATATCTGTAACCGTTCTGACATTTGGGGGCGCTACTGTACTTGTCCTGTCATCGTGGTGGGAGATCTGTACTGTTCCTGACATTTGGGGGAAGAATCTGTACTGTCCTGACATGAGGGGGGTATCTTGTACTGCTGCTGACATTTGGGGGATATCGTATGATCTGTACCGTCCTGACAATTTGGGGAGATATTCATGTCCTCGTCTCTAGCAATTTGGAGAGCGATATCTGTACTTGTTATCTGACATTCTTGGTACCTCAAGAAGAATTAGATTTGGCTAGTCAGTAACTTCAGGAACATTGATCAATATTCAGATCTATACACATAGTGTGTGAACCTCTATATCTTTTCTACAAGCCTAAATAGATACATCCTCTAATTTTGGGTGTAATTTATCAACCAAAGAAATGGTAAACAGAATTACATCTCAGCCTAGAATGTGATGAAGAACTCCAAGTTATTTATTTTGCAAACTTTTAGAACAGATACACATTGAAAAAACATGTTTTATTTTTCCAAAATTTTCTGTTCCTTTTTTTTTGTTAAATATAGCAAAAAATAATAAAGCCCCAGAGTGGTGATTAAGATACCATCCAAATAGAAGATAAGCTCATACTAGTAGTGTGAAGAAAAATGATAATAATATTTTATGTTTGGGTAGCAGTGTTGTATAGACCGCGCCAAGTGTCATTTCAAATTGGTGAGAGCGATATGAAACCTGTGAAAATTGGCCTTGGCAGGAAGGGGAGTTAAAGTGCTCCGGATATGGATACGGTTTAAATTATGTGTATGGTAACATGGAGTTCCTGCAAGCTTCAGGCAGGGTAATAGAATACCAGTGAATTAAGAGAGAGAGAGAACAATGTTCTTGGACAACTTGCCAGCCAGAGTCTTGCTTAACAACCAAAATTTAACCTGTCTAACAGTTATGCGTTTATAGAGACAGGGGGTTTAGTTTAGTAGACAATATTTGCGCAAATACATACGTAAGCCACAGAGCCACGACACGGCACCTCTGGTAATCTGTGGTCCTAACTCTAAAATTTGTGGAGTCCCCATAGTAGAGTCACATGCATGTTAATGGATATAGATCATTGGCAGGTGGAACCTGAGGGAGCCAACCCCTTCCTTGAAATAGGCGCAAAGGAGCTCGAACTGGAACCCCAGCATGTAGCACACATGGCAACCAGGGATCCTAGTTGCCAAAACCCACGTACCATAAGAAACTCAAAAAGCATGCATAAATCGTGGCCACTCGGCCTCCAAGTCTATATAACTGGCTTAATGAATGCCAGAGAGGGACACATGTAAACAGGCATCACATAGTGGAATAAAGGGGACGAGAGACAATGTTCTTATGACATACTTGCCATTCCAGAGTTTGCTAACATCCAAATTTAACCTGTCTAACAGTATGCGTTTTTAAACAGCAATAACCTGCTATACTGTTTGACAGGTTTTAATTTGGTTGTATAATACATAAGGGGGGGATATGATCTCCATGTGTATAATACATGATGCGGGGATATGATTTATCTTCGTGTATAATACATAAGGGGGGGATATGATCTCCAAGATAGTATAATACATAAGGGGGGATATGATCTCCATGTATAATAACATAAGGGGGGGATATGATCTCCATGTATAATACATAAGAGGGGATATGAACACCATGTAAAAATACATAAGGGGGATATGATCTCCATGTATAATACATCAAGGGGGGATATGATTCTCCATGTATAATAATCATAAGGGGTGATATGATCTCCATGTATAATAATACATAAGGGGGGATATGATCTCCATGTATAATACATAAGGGGGGATATGATCTCCATGTATAATACATAAGGGGGATATATCTCCATGTATAATACATAAGGGGGATATGATACTCCATGTATGTAATAATAATACATAAGGGGGGATATATCGCAATGTAATGATCTCATGTATAAAATACATAAGGGGGGATAGGATTGATCACTCTGGGGGGATAATGATATCCATGTATAATACATAAGGGGGATGATCACCATGTATAATACATAAGGGGGGGGATATGATCTCCTTGTATAATACATAAGTGGGGGGATATGATCACCATGTATAATACATAAGGGGGGGATATGAATCTCCATGTATATAATACATATGGGGGGTGATATGATCTCCATGTATAATACATAAGGGGGGATATGATCTCCATGTGTATAATACATAAGAGGGGGGTATGATCTCCATGTATAATACATAAGGGGGGATATGATCTCCATGTATAATACATAAGGGGGGAGATATGATCTCCATGTATAATACATAAGGGGGGGGATAAGATCTCACATGTAAATACATAAGGGGGATATGATCTTCATGTATAATACATAAGGGGGATATGATCTTCATGTATAATACATAAGGGGGGGGATATGATCTCCATGTATAAAACATAAGGGGGATATGATTCTCCATGTATAATACATAAGGGGGGATATGATCTCCATGAATTATATAATAATACATAAGGGGGGATATGATCTCCATGTATAATACATAAGGGGGATATGATCACCATGTATAATTACATAAGGGGGGGAGATATGATCTCCATGTATAAATACATAAGGGGGGATATGATCTCCATGTATAATACATTAAGGGGGGATCTTCCATATGAAAGGGGGGATCTGATCACCATGTATAATACATAAGGGGGGAATATGATCTCCATGTATAATACATAAGGGGGATATGATCTCCATGTATAATACATAAGGGGGGATATGATCTCCATGTATAATATCATAAGGGGGGGATATGATCACCATGTATAATACATAAAGGGGATATGATCTCCATGTATAATACATAAGGGGGGATATGATCTCCATGTATAATACATAAGGGGGGATATGATCTCCATGTATAATACATAAGGGGGGATATGATTCTCCATGTATAATACATAAGGGGGGGGATATGATCACCATGTATAATACATAAGGGGGGGATATGATCTCCATGTATAATACATAAGGGGGGATATGATCTCAATGTTATAATACATAAGGGGGGATATGATCTCCATGTATAATACATAAGGGGGGATATGATCTCCATGTATAATAAATAAGGGGGGATATGATCTCCATGTATAATACATAAGGGGGATATGATCTCCATGTATAATACATAAGGGGGGGATATGATCTCCATGTATAAATACATAAGGGGGGGATATGATCTCCATGTATAATACATAAGGGGGGATATGATCTCCATGTATAATTACATAAGGGGGGATATGATTCTCCATGTATAATACATAAGGGGGGGATATGATCTCCATGTATAATACATAAGGGGGGGGATATGATCTCCATGTATAATACATAAGGGGGGTATGATCACCATGTATAATACATAAGGGGGGATATGATCTCCATGTATAATACATAAGGGGGGATATGATCTCCATGTATAATACATAAGGGGGGGATATGATCTCCATGTATAATACATAAGGGGAGGGATATGATCACCATGTATAATACATAGGGATATAAAGGGGGGATATGATCTCCATGTATAATACATAAGGGGGGATATGATCTCCATGTATAATACATAAGGGGGGGATATGATCTCCATTTATAATACATAAGGGGGGATATGATCTCCATGTATAATACATAAGGGGGGGATATGATCTCATGTATAATACATAAGGGGGGATATGATCTCCATGTATAATACATAAGGGGGGATATGATCTCCATGTATAATACATAAGGGGGGATATGATCTCCATGTATAATAACATAAGGGGGGGATATGATCTCCATGTATAATACATAAGGGGGATAAGATATGATCACCATGTATAATACATATAAGGGGGGGATATGATCTCCATGTATAATACATAAGGGGGGGATATGATCTCCATGTATAATACATAAGGGGGGGGATATGATCTCCATGTATAATACATAAGGGGGGATATGATCTCCATGTATAAATACATAAGGGGGGATATGATCTCCATGTATAATACATAAGGGGGGATATGATCTCCATGTATAATACATAAGGGGGGGATATGATCTCCATGTATAATACATAAGGGGGATATGATCTCCATGTATAATACATAAGGGGGATATGATCTCCATGTATAATACATAAGGGGGGGATATGATCTCCATGTATAATACATAAGGGGGATATGATCACCATGTATAATACATGAAGGGGGATATGATCTCATGTATAATACATAAGGGGGGATATGATCACCATGTATAATACATAAGGGGGGGATATGATCTCCATGTATAATACATAAGGGGGGGGGGATATGATCTCCATGTATAATACATAAGGGGGGATATGATCTCCATGTATAATACATAAGGGGGGATATGATCTCCATGTATAATACATAAGGGGGGGATATGATCTCCATGTATAATACATAAGGGGGATATGATCTCCATGTATAATACATAAGGGGGGATATGATCTCCATGTATAATACATAAGGGGGGATATGATCTCCATGTATAATACATAAGGGGGGATATGATCTCCATGTATAATACATAAGGGGGGATATGATCTCCATGTATAATACATAAGGGGGGGATATGATCTCCATGTATAATAACATAAGGGGGGGGATATGATCTCCATGTATAATACATAAGGGGGGATATGATCTCCATGTATAATACATAAGGGGGGATATGATCACTCATGTATAATACATAAGGGGGGATATGATCTCCATGATATAATACATAAGGGGGATATGATCTCCATGTATAATACATAAGGGGGGATATGATCTCCATGTATAAATACATAAGGGGGATATGATCTCCATGTATAATACATAAGGGGGATTATGATCTCCATGTATAATACATAAGGGGGGATATGATCTCCATGTATAATACATAAGGGGGGATATGATCACCATGTATAATACATAAGGGGGGATATGATCTCCATGTATAATACATAAGGGGGATATGATCTCCATGTATAATACATAAGGGGGATATGATCTCCATGTATAATACATAAGGGGGGGATATGATCTCCATGTATAATACATAAGGGGGGATATGATCTCCATGTATAATACATATAGGGGGGATATGATCTCCATGTATAATACATAAGGGGGGGATATGATCTCAATGTATAATACATAAGGGGGGGATATGATCTCCATGTATAATACATAAGGGGGGGATATGATCTCCATGTATAATACATAAGGGGGGATATGATCTCCATGTATAATACATAAGGGGGGGCATATGATCTCCATGTATAATACATAAGGGGGGATATGATCTCCATGTATAATACATAAGGGGGGATATGATCTCATGTATATAATACATAAGGGGGGATATGTTCTCCATGTAATAATACATAAGGGGGGGGGATATGATCTCCATGTATAATACATAAGGGGGGGATATATGATCTCCATGTATAATACATAAGGGGGGATATGATCTCCATGTATAATACATAAGGGGGGTATGATCACCATGTATAATACATAAGGGGGGATATGAAAGATCTCCATGTATAATACATAAGGGGGGATATGATCTCCATGTATAAAACATAAGGGGGGATATGATCTCCATGTATAATACATAAGGGGGATATGATCACCATGTATAATACATAAGGGGGGATATGATCTCCATGTATAATACATAAGGGGGGATATGATCTCCATGTATAATATACATAAGGGGGATAATGATCTCCATGTATAATACATAAAGGGGGATATGATCTCCATGTATAATACATATAAGGGGGGGATATGATCTCCATGTATAATACATAAGGGGGGATATGATCTCCATGTATAATACATAAGGGGGGATAATGATCTCCATGTATAATACATAAGGGGGGGATATGATCTCCATGTATAATACATAAGGGGGATATGATCTCCATGTATAATACATAAGGGGGGGATATGATCACCATGTATAATACATAAGGGGGGATATGATCTCCATGTATAATACATAAGGGGGGGATATGATCTCCATGTATAATACATAAGGGGGATATGATCTCCATGTATAATACATAAGGGGGGATATGATCTCCATGTATAATACATAAGGGGGGATATGATCTCCATGTAATAATACATAAGGGGGGATATGATCTCCATGTATAATACATAAGGGGGGGGGGTATGATCTCCCATGTATAATACATAAGGGGGATAATGATCTCCATGTATAATACATAAGGGGGGATATGATCTCCATGTATAATACATAAGGGGGGATATGATCTCCATGTATAATACATAAGGGGGGGTATGATCTCCATGTATAATACATAAGGGGGGATATGATCTCCATGTATAATGCATAAGGGGGGATATGATCACCATGTACAATACATAAGGGGGGATATGATCTCCGTGTATAATACATAAGGGGATATGATCTCCGATGTATAATACATAAGGGGGGATATGATCTCCATGTAAAATACATAAGGGGGATATGATCTCCATGTATAATACATAAGGTGGGGATATGATCTCCGTGTATAATACATAAGGGGGGATATGATCTCCATGTATAAATACATCAGTGGTTCATATAGTGAACTCGGTGTAGTTATTCCCCCTGAGGTCATCACAGAGGACAAGGGGGAGCTCTTTACGTATGGAGGAAAAGAGATTTAAATATCCAAACACGGAAAGGTTTCTTCACAGTAAGAGCTGTGAGAATGTGGAATAGACTCCCTCAGGAGTTGGGTGTGGCCAGCTCAGTGGATTGCTGTAGGAAAGTCCTGGATTCTTTCTTGGATACACAGAATATAACTGGATATAACATTTATAGGGAAAGTTTAGATCCAGGGAATATCCGATTGCCTCTCGGGGGATCAGGAAGGAATTTTTCCCTGCAGGAGCAAATTGGATCGTGCTTTGCTGCTGTTTTTTTTTGCCTTCCTCTGGATCAACTGTGGGTGTAGGATTATAACTTTTTTTTTTTTTCAATGGGTGAACTGGATGGACCTTTGTCTTTTTTCAGCCAGACTAACTATGTAACTGTGTAACTATGTAAGATATAAATGAGACATTATAAATACATTTTCCCCTTTGTTATAAGTGATCACATACCCTCTGTTCTCAGCTGCATAAGAGCTGGGGGAGGAGAAAAACAGCAGCACACTGATCTTCCCAGTGAATGGCTGCGCAAAGGGGGGGGTGTCAAAACAAGGCTGATCATTAGAGGAGAGCACAATAAGTGTGCAGCACAGCTAGAGAACCACTCTGTGCTCTCAGGCTAGGTCCACACCTATGCAGTTTGCGTTTGATCCATTCCTGCAGTGCGTTTTGTGTTGTGTTTTGCACATGCATTTTTTTGCCGCATTTCCAATGCATTTTGCGCTTTTTTTCTCCTTGTTTTGCTAGGCAGATTAAAATGCAAAATGCATAAAAAATGCGGCAAAAAGGTATCAAAAACGTACTTCATACCTTTCTGCAGTGTTTCCATTGAAGTATATAGAACCCAAAACACAACATTTTGTATTTAAAAAAAGTCCCTGACCCTTTCCAAGAAACGCCACCGGGTGAAAACGCGGAGATGTGAACCTGTCCCATAGGAAATCGTGTTAAATGGACTGTACTCTACTGCGTTTCTACAAAATGCTGCGAAAAACGCTTAGGTGTGAACCTGGGGACTGGTAGGAACACCCAGGGATGTCACACAGAGGAAGCAATACAAAGAGAACTGGAGACCTTTTCATACAAGTACATGGAACAGCAGGGCACAGATCACGAATAGGAACTGTTGGGGGGCTCGTTCACACTAGGCTGTTTTGCCAACGCTTGCCAAACGCCCCTAAAGCGTTTGGCAAGCGTTGGTCCGGCGTTTGCGGAGCGTTATTAACGCTCGGCAAATGCTCCGCAAACGCCGCATGCGCGCGTTTAGCGGCGGTTGCTAGGGGGCGTTTGCCGAGCGTTAATAACGCCCCACAAACTCCTATAAATGCAGTTTGAGTGGTGTTACCACGCTCCCCAATCGCAAAAACGCCCCGCATCCGCCTAGCAACCGCACCGCAAACGCCGGTCCGGGTGTTTGCGGAGCGGCACCATAGACGAGAATAGGAGGCTTCAAAGCCTCCTGACTCGTCCAGAGCGTCTTTTTTTGCCGCGACGCAGCGCGATGTGACGTAAACGCTCCCGTTAGAACAGCACCCATGTGCTGTAATGTGCAGAAATTGGCAGAGGCGTTTGGGAAGCGGTAAAAACGCTTACCAAACGCCTCTCTGCCTCCCTGCACACAAGGCTAGTGTGAACGTAGCCTTGGGGTAATATATTTCTTTAATAAAAAAAGCATCGCCTTCCAAGCTCAGTGGCATCAGAATATAATTAGTGGTGAAAAATATAAAAGAAGAAATAAAATTAAAAAAAAAAGCATTGCCTATCTCAAAGGTGTTCTTTCCATACATCTTCTACATCCAGTTCGCAGGATACTTGATGGATTAGTTGTCCTTTAAAAGGTTCTCCTTCTCTCCTCACTGTACTTCTAGTCTGTAGATCATCTATGCTCAGCCAGGGTTTGGTGGAACCCTAAGGTTTCTCCGGAGGTTATTTGGGGTTTCTTGAGTAATGAGCAACTTCTGCCTCTCAAAAAGCTGACCACTGACACCAATAATATCATTAGCTATCCGTAAAGGGAGGGTTTTTCCTACTGACCCACTCAAATATATGGGGGATTTATCCTGCTGGCCTTCACACTCATGTACCCTGAGCTGTAGATCTAGTAATTATTAGAAGGGGTTACCAGAGACCGAAAAGTTATTTCAAGGGTTCTTCTGTATTAAAGAGTTTGAGAAAAGGTTGCTCTAGATCAGCCTTTCTCAACCAGGGTGCCCAGGCACCCTGGGGTGCCTTGAGGTTTCTTCAGGGGTGCCTTGGCAAAATGTTTAAAAATTGCCCAAAACTTGTTGACAAGCCAGCAGGTAGAACAAGCCTGCCTTCTAGTTACACAAATCCACAGGTGTTCACTGTGCACCATTACAACCTTCTAGTTTTCAGCATCCTGACAACAAATTACATCATCTGTTGATAAGGATGATGTCAGCTGCCTGCACAGCATCCTAGCTTGACCCTCCCCTGCCCCTCTCCATCAGCACTAGGGTCACATTAGCTCAGTAATGGAGAAAAACCGAGGGAGAGGAGAAACATTTGAATACTACTCAGTACCAGTGTGCAAACGTGTATTTGCTTTGGAATAATAAATCACCTCCAATGTTGGGTGTCCTACATGTGTGGATGTTGCTGCATTATATAAAAACTATTAGAATAGTTTTTCATATTTTAGAATGGGGTGCCTCAAGATGGCCCATAATTTATTTATTTATTTAAGATACTTTTATAGTGCCATCAATTTACGCAGCGCTTTACATATATATTGTACATTCACATCAGTCCCTAACACTCAAGGGGAGTACAATCTAAGGTCCCTAACTCACATTCCTACATATACACACTAGGGCCTATTTAGACAGGAGCCAATTAACCTACCAGCATTTAAAGGGTGCCTCGGGACTGTCCATAATTTTAAAGGGTGGCTCGGGACTGTCCATAATTTTAAAGGGTGGCTCGGGACTGTCCATAATTTTAAAGGTGGCTCGGGACTGTCCCATAATTATAAAGAGTGGCTTGACTGAAAAAAGCTTGAGAAACACTGCTCTAGATACGCTCTATATGGCCAAATGACTGTGGACACACATGACCATCATGAGTTTGTTGGAAATCCCATTCCAAAGCCATGGCCATTAATTTGGAGTTGGCCCTTCTTTGTGCCTCTAACATCCTCTACTCTTCAGGTACGACATTCAATAAGATATTGGGGTCCACCTTTGGGAATTTACACCCATTCCAATTCATCCCAACATTGTTCAGTAGGGTTGAGGTCAGGGGTCTCAGAAGGACACTTGAGTTCCTCCGCATCAAACTGGTCAAACTATGTCTTTATGGAGCTGGCTTTGTACACAGGGGGACAGTCATACTGGAATGGAAACGAACTTTCCCCAAAGTGTTACCACAAGGTTGGAAGTGCACAATTGTCTAAAATGTCTTTGTATGTATCAGCATTGACCACTTCACCAAAAGCACCAGAACCCATTTGGAGTCTACAAACACTTGGCCATACAGTGTAGCTGTGCACTTTATTTGCTGCTGCTCCTATATTGTACATTGATATATTGCTGTCCTAAGAGTAGATGTATGAAATGTTATGGGGTTTTTTTTTCTCTTTACAGGATGTTTTAAAACCGCTCACAAACAAAGACCCTGAGAAGTCTGCAGATAATCATAACCAAGGTATGAAATATCACACATATGTACAAGGACTGTGTACTGTATTTAGCTGTATTGTTGTTCCTTTGCTGGATGTTTTACAGCTTTGGTTGGTGTTTGAACCAGCCCAGAGAGTCATGTAAAGCACAAATATCTTGTGATCGCGATCGCATAGAAAAGCAATTGGCAAATAATTAGTATTTGACGTTATGGCTCATCGCATCACTTAATATTGCACATTTTCTGACTGGTCATTGGAAACTTCTGTACAACAGCTCAGTCTGCACCTCAGAAAGGGAAGACCACATCCACAGGTTGGAATGGAAGGATTTTATGTGGAATAATTCATCTATGGTGCTTAGTGCCTTATTGCACAGTAGGCTACTCATGGTAGTTCTGCTCCAATAGGCGCTGCTCAGGGAGACATGAACATTGTGGATCAGAGTGGACATAAGGAGAAGAGAGCAAAAAGATGGCAGCCAGAATATCACTCTTCTTGGTTAAAATAACGCATTCATTCTCATCAAAGACCAGGGTAAGCAGCACCATGATGAACGGGAATAAGAACCAGATTTCACATAATACATGTAGACAGGTGAATTAGGAAAGGTCCAGGATACAGATCAGCTCAGCAGCCCAGCTTTGAACCCATGTAAGTGTGCAGCCATCAATAGCAATATACAGTATGCAGCAGAGGCAGCGCTAGGAAGCTGCAGGACAGGGGCGAAGTACGAAAACAGGGAGAACTGTCAGCTGTAATGGGAAACAACAACAACGTGTTTCCAGTGTAGCATTCACCCCCAAAGGAGCAGATGGAATTAACGGGCACTTCTGTCCTTACATCAGTGAACCATATATATTGGATCCATTACACACCAGTACACCCTCTTGGGAAGTTTTTATAACAGGTTTAATAAGACAGGTAAAACTCTGCAAATAGACTGCAAATTAACTTGAAAAATAGCAGTTAAATGCACTGAATACACAAACCTTCTAGAATTGGCACAATAACATCAATAAACACGATATTCATGTATATACATACAGTAGGGATCGAAAGTTTGGGCACCCCAGCTAAAAATTTGTATTAATGTGCATAAAGAAGCCAAGGAAAGATGGAAAAAATCTCCAAAAGGCATCAAATTACAGATTAGACATTCTTATAATATGTCAACAAAAGTTAGATTTTATTTCCATCATTTACACTTTCAAAATAACAGAAAACAAAAAAATGGCGTCTGCAAAAGTTTGGGCACCCTGCAGAGTTTATATCTTGTACTGCCCCCTTTGGCAAGTATCACAGCTTGTAAACGCTTTTTGTAGCCAGCCAAGAGTCTTTCAATTCTTGTTTGAGGTATCTTTGCCCATTCTTCCTTACAAAAGTCTTCCAGTTCTTTGAGATTTCTGGGCTGTCTGTCACGCACTGCTCTTTTAAGGTCTATCCATAGATTTTCAATTATGTTGAGGTCAGGAGATTGTGAAGGCCATGGCAAAACCTTCAGTTTATGCCTCTTGATGTAATCCCCCATGGATTTCGAGGTGTGTTTAGGATCATTATCCATTTGTAGAAGCCATCCTCTCTTTAACTTCAGCTTTTTCACAGATGGCATCAAGTTACCATCCAAAATTTGCTGAAATTTTATTGAATCCATTTTTTCCTTCTACTCGTGAGATGTTCCTGTGCCACTGGCTGCAACACAACCCCAAAGCATGATTGATCCAACCCCATGCTTAACAGTTGGACAGAGGTTCTTTTCATTCAATTCTGTGCCCCTTCTTCTCCAAACGTACCTTTGCTCATTCCGGCCAAAAAAAGTTCAATTTTAACCTCATCGGTCCACAGAACTTGTTTCCAAAATGCATCAGGCTTGTCTATATGTTCATTTGCAAAGTTTCAAACGATGATTTTTGTGGTGAGGACGTAGAAGAGTTTTCTTCTGATGACTCTTCCATGAAGACCATATTTGTACAAGTATCTCTTTATAGGGGAATAGTGTACCACAACTCCAGTGTCTGCCAGATCTTTCTAGAGGGATCGTGCAGTCAAACGTGTGTTTTGAATTGTTTTTCTCACAATCCTGCGAGCTGTTCTGTCTGATATTTTTCTTGGTCTTCCAGATCTTGCTTTAACTTCCACTGTTCCTGATGACTGCCATTTCTTAATTACATTCCGAACAGAGGATATTGATATCTGAAAACGCTTTGCTATCTTCTTATAGCCTTCTCCAGCTTTGTGAGCGTCAACTATTTTCAGTTTCAGTTTTCTAGACAACTGCTTAGAAGAACCCATGGTGCTGATTGTTGGGGCAAGGTCAGATGAGTCTGGGCATTTAAAACCTTTGAGATTGACATCACCTGGTCTTCCCAGACGATGATTGAGAACAATCCATGACACTGGCAGGTCTCAGCTTGGCAAAGGGGGCAGTGCATGCTATAAATTCTGCAGGGTGCCCAAACTTTTGCAGATGCCATTTTTTTGTTTTCTGTTATTTTGAAAGTGTAAATGATGGAAAATAAAATCTAACTTTTGTTGACATATTATAAGAATGTCTAATCTGTAATTTGATGCCTTTTGGAGATTTTTCCATCTTTCCTTGGCTTCTTTATGCACATTAATACAAATTTTTAGCTGGGGTGCCCAAACTTTCGATCCCCACTGTATATACCAGTATAGATATAGATCAATATTAACCCCCTGCAACTATAGCAGCAATATGTCCCCAGATAAACTGACATCTTAGATTGCAGTAGAGCCTTGGGACTCCAACAGTGGTTGCTCCTCTGCCTCGGTACTCAATCCCTTGACCCAAAGCCTGAACGCTTTCTGTTGTCAGTTGCAAATGGTCTGGCAAGGTTTGAATTTGGATTGGGGGCGATAAATTGTTGTGCATATAAAATGCTTTGATCCACAATCAATGCATACAGAGCTTCTGTGAAAAACAGCTCCAAAAATCAAGGGGAGTAGTTAAATTTGCTGTTTCCACCAGAATTCCGGGTTGGGCAGTGAATGGGGGAAGTACAGGTGCTGCAGAATTTGTGGGCTGCCAAATAGGATTTGCAAGCACATCCGGAAGGATACTAGGGCTCTATGGGCCTGTGTGCGAATTCTTGGTGGTTGCGGGACAATACTTGTGCTCGCCACCGCACCAGCTTGTACTACACTTATGGGACTCACCACGTCATGAACTGATACTGCAGTGCTGGTATTATTATTATACAGGATTTATATGGCACTAACAGTTTGCTCAGCGCTTTACAATATATCGGGAGACAATACAGCAACAATACAGTTCAATACAAGAAGGTTAGGGGGGGCCTGATCCTGGGAGCTTACAATCTAAGAGGTATGTGAAAGACCAGGATGTACTAGGTCACTAGTGCTAGCGAGTTCACCAAAAGGTAGCGTGGCACTATGTCAAGGTCCTACCTTTTTCCAGAGGTTATGTTACTCCATGTGCTGGCATCCATATTGAATTTCTGCTGAGCATGGTGGGAATCTTTTATGCCTTCAGATCTCTGAGGTCCATCCCCCAGAGGGGTGTGGCTGAGTACATATAAGCCTGTGATCCGCACATGCTCTTTGCACTTGTGTCTTGTGTCTTGGTCTTGCTACAGCTCTGTGTTTTCCTTTGATCTGACCTTCCGTTGCTGAACCTGGCCCGTGACCTGTTATTCTCTGTCTACTGTTCTGTACCGTTTTGTCCCGTTGTTGTCGACCCGGCTTGCCTGACTACGCTATTGTCATTCTCACCAGCTACACGCCATTGGCGGTGGCCATTACCGCAGCCGGGGTGTCTCGGGGGCCGCGACCTGGTTCCTGGCTGCGTCAAGTCCATCCCCACCATCAGGGGCCCCTGGTGAAGGGCAGCCTGGGACTTAGACTCCACGCCCTGAGGGACTTCGGTCTGTTGGTGTGGTTGTCGTCAGCCAGTGCGTTACCCTGCCACTAGGCCTACCTGTCCGTTCCACAGCCCTGCCCTGACACACTAGTACTGGCACTCTGCTGCATATGAGAGTCATTAAAATTTACCGTGAACAGGGATCAGGCCTGATTCTGCAAACACTGCGGTTTTGTGTGCAATGTATCAAGTGACAGTGACCTATTGACACTGCACTTGCTGGGGAGAAGGGGGGGTAAGCGCAGGTGCTAAAACTTCAGGTGCTGGCAGGTGCCGGGGCTGATCCCGCTAACGCTGCGTTTTTGGGGACGCTATACTAATGTGAACGCTGGTATAGTGCTGATCTGATCAAATATATTGATCCGTTTCGACATTATACTAGCAATGGAAGTGTATTGTGTATGAGTGTGTTCCTGGTAATCAAGGGGTTACATGTGATGACTGGTGTACTGACGGGCAATCTGAAGCTATTTGGGAGGAGCGTGCAAACCATGGAAGCACGAATCACATAATATATATATATATTATGTGTGATTTTGCTCACTCGTGCCGCCCTGTAGCAGTATTTCTGTTATAGGGCGGTCAGGAAGCGGTACAGAAACGGTTTGTGTTATGGCACTAAGTTACTTTAACTGACAATTGCACGATCATGCAACGCTTTTGTCCCCACGCATTGAGCTATCTTTTGGTGGTATTTGATCGCCTGTGCGTTTTTTATTTTTTGCACTATAAAAAAAGCTGACAATTTTGAGAAAAAAAACAATATTTTGGACTTTAAATTGCTATAAAACATGTCCAGTAAAAAAATGTAAAAATAAAATTTTGTCATAAAATTTAGGCCAAAATGTATTCTGCTCCATGTCTTTACTAAATAAAAATCCCAATACGTGTAAATTAATTGGTTTAAGTGAAAGTTATAGCGTTTTACAAATAGCGGTTATAGATACTGGATTTTTTTTTTTTAACTAATAATAGCGGCGATCAGCAACTTAGGGCGGCAATCGGCGACTTATGGCTGGACTGCGGCGGACATTCTGACACTGGGGGGGGGAACTGACTTGGGGTCCACTGACATCCCCAGTGACACCAATACATTGATCAGTGCAAAAAGAAAGCACTGAAACTGTATTAATGGCACTGGGGAGGAAGGGGTTAACATTAAAAGGCAATCAAAGAGTTAAATGTGTGGGGGGAGTGTTTTACTAGGGGGTGTGTTCTTCACTGTTACACACTGTTCCAGAAAGCTAAACTCAGCAATCCGAAACAACTTGGGGCAGTATGCTAAAAACTGAAAGGGAGGACAGCTCCATTGAAAACAATGCAGCTGTGCTCCCTGTCAGTGTTTGCTGGAGCAATCGCCCGGCTCCGGCGGGTAATCAACGGCCAGGACCTGGTGATTGACACCTGCAGCTGCGATTAGTTCCGCAGGTTAGGGCAGTCACGAACCTCGCGAGCGCCCCCTCCAAGTAAACAGGATGACATTAATAAACGGTATCCTGTGCACAGAGGCAGTTTTTGCCGCAGTATACATACTGTGGGCGGTCCCCTAGTGGTTAAGTAACACGATGTAGCAAGCCGAGTTGATGCAGTTCTTGAATATACTTCTTATGGCTGTCAATCATGTCTAGAATAATGGCAATATATAGCAACTTTTGAAGAACACAGATGGGAAACTCAGATCCTTGGTTATTGCCCTAAAGGAATTCTATAATGGTTTTTGGTTACTTTTTTTTCACAAGTTTTCACCTTTACAAGAAGTATTTTAACTAGTTTATGTTTAACAAATAAATCTGTTATTGGTATCTGTGTTGCCTTCCAAAAGCAGCACTAGGTGGGTGGACATTGCATGATTTGACTCAGGAGATTCCTTTACCTACAGTTGCAAGAAAAAAGTATGTGAACCCCTTGGGATTACGTGGAGTTTTTGCCATGAAACTGGGCATAAATGTGCTCTGAACTTCCTCTAAGTCACAACAATAGAAGAACACAGTCTGCTGAACATAATACTACACAAATATTAGATGCTGTGCCCCCCCATTAATTGCACAAAACATGTAAACATTCACAGTGTAGGGAGGAAAAAAGTATGTGAGGCCCTAGCTTAATGACTTCTTCCAGAGCTAATTGGAGCCAGGAGTGAGCCAACCTTGACTCCAATCAGTGTGATGATATTGGATGTGTTGCTGACAGCTGTCCTGCCCTTAAAAAACACACACCTGTTTTGGGTTTCAAGAAGCACTGTCTGATGTGAACCATGCACACAGAAAAGAGCTCTCAGAAGACCTACGATCAAGAATTGTTGACTTGCATGAAGCTGGAAAGGGTTACAAAAGTATCTCCAAAAGCCTTGATGTTCATGTGTCCACGGTAACAGACAGACTGTCTACAAATGGAGAAAAGTTTAGCACTGTTGCTACTCTCCCTAGGCATGGTCGTCCTGTAAAAATGAATGCAAGAGCACAGCGCAGAATGCTGCATGAGGTAAAGAAGAATCCCAGAGTGTCAGCCTAAAGACCTACAGAAATCTCTGGCACATGCTACTACATTTTGTTGACAATAAGGAAAACATTAAACAAGAATGGGTACATGGGAGGACACCACGGAGGAAGCCATTGCTGTCCAAAAAGAAGATTGCAGCACGTTTGAAGTTTGCAAAAGAGTACCTGGATGTTCCACAGCACTACTGGCAAAATATACTGTGGACAGATGAAACCAAGATTGAGTTGTTTGGGAAGAACACACAACACTATGTGTGGAGAAAAAAAGGCACAGCACACCAACATCAAAACCTCATCCCCACTGTAAAAACATGGCGGAGGGAGCATCATGGTTTGCGGCTGCTTTGCTGCCTCAGGGCCTGGACGGATTGTTGTCATTGATGGGAAAATGAATTCCAGAGTTTATCAAGACATTTTGCAGGAAAACGTAACGACCATCTGTCCGCCAACTGAAGCTCCGCAGAGGATGGGTGATGCAACAGGACAATGACCCAAAGCATACAAGTAATTCAACAAAACAATGGCTGCAAAACCGCACAGAATACGCCTTCTGGAGTGGCCCAGTCAGAGTCCTGACCTCAACCCGATTGAAATGCTGTGGCATGACCTTAAGAGAAGCAATTCACACCAGACATCCCAAGAATATTGCTACACTGAAACAGTTTTGTGAAGAGGAGTGGTCCAAAATTACTCCAGATCGTTGTGAGTGCAGGTCTGATCTGCAACTACAGGAAACGTTTGGGTTGAGGTTATTGCTGCCAAAGGAGGGTCAACCAGTTATTAAGTCGAAAGGGTCACATACTTTTTCCTCCCTGCACTGTGAATGTTTACATGTTATGTGCAATTAAACCATGGCAACATCTAATGTTTGTGTAGTATTTGATATGTTCAGCAGACTGTGTTCTTCTATTGTTGTGGACTTAGATGACGTTTTTTTTCAGGAGAGCACATTTTATGCCCAATTCATGCAAAACTCCACGTAATCCCAAGGGGTTCACATACTTTTTCTTGCAACTGTAGCTCCAGTTTGCAGCTGACAAGAAGTTAGGTGCTAAGAATGGAAACAGTACAAAGCAAGCTCAACCGATGAGGGTTACCATCATAAGGCATTTCCCAGATCCCAGATCGCAGTCTTCAGTGTGCCATCATCATCTAACGAAGAGATGTGGATACCTCTACATGCTCAACACGAAAACTCCCGCTTCTGCACCTTAGTTAGTGCCCAGGCACCTCTATCAGGGGAGGTCCATACTGATTGGAAGTGAAATAGTCGGAGCAGAGACGAGGGTCAGAGCATTGTTTCATCATCTATCTTGGATCTGTTTAGGGTTAACCCATAAAGCACTGTTGGCTTTTCATTTATTTGAAAGCCAATTAGTTCTGGTAAGCATCCTAACTCACTTTTACCATTACTGGATCTCTGAGGTGTTTCTCTTTAGCCCTATTGGATCAGCAAGTGCTTCTCTGATTTTCTGGAAGTCCAAATTTTTGACTTGCCCCTCTCCAACCACCACAGAACTCTCATTTTTTTTTTAAATTCTTGATAAAATCATCATCAAGCTTCAAGATCTGTTTTCCTCCTCCAGTGGTGCAGGGTGGAGGTGTAGGGCCTATGTTACATGGTGGTGGTGCAGAGGAAAACCGGTCATCCAGCTCACAGATAGCCAGCTGGGAAATACTTTGGATGCAACAGTTTACAGATGGCATTTCCTGATGGGTGTGAAAAGAGTGGGTGGCTGTTTGAAGCAAGCAACCCAGCTTTACAGTGGGGCAAAAAAGTATTTAGTCAGCCACCAATTGTGCAAGTTTCTCCCACTTACAAAGATGAGAGAGGCCTGTAATTGGCATCATAGTTAGACCCTCAACTATGAGAGACAAAATGAGAAAACAAATCCAGACAATCACATTGGCTGATTTGGAAAGATTTTATTTGCAAATTATGATGGAAAATAAGTATTTGGTCACCTACAAAACAAGCAAGATTTCTGGCTCTCACAGACCTGTACCTTCTTCTTTAAGAGGCTCCTCTGTCCTGCACTCATTACCTGTATCAATGGCACCTGTTTGAACTTGTTATCAGTATAAAAGACACCTGTCCACAACCTCAAACAGTCACACTCCAAACTCCACTATGGTGAAGACCAAAGAGTTTGTCAAAGGACACCAGAAACAAAAATTGTAGACCTGCAACAGGCTGCGGAAGACTGAATCTGCAATAGGCAAGCAGCTTGGTGTGAACAAATCAAACTGTGGGGAGCAATAATTAGAAAATGGAAGACATACAAGAACCTACTGATAATCTCCCTCAATCTGGGGCTCCACGCAAGATCCCAGGACCACACGGGAGAACTAGTGAATGACCTGCAGAGAGCTGGGACCAACGCGTAACAAAGGCTACCATCAGTAACACACTACGCCGCCAGGGACTCAGATCCTGCAGTGCCAGACGTGTCCCCCCGCTGCTTAAGCCAGTACATGTCCGGGCCCGTCTGAAGTTTGCTAGAGAGCATTTGGATGATCCCAGAAGAGGATTGGGAGAATGTCCCCCCCCCCCCCCCCCCCCCCCCCCTCAATGGATATGGTCAGATGAAACCAAAATAGAACTGTTTTGTAGCAGATAGATACACAACTCGTCGTGTTTGGTTGGAGGAGAGGAGCATGACTGAGTTGCATCCAAAGAAACACCATACCAACTGTGAAGCATGGGGGTGGCAACATCATGCTTTGGGGCTGTTTCTCCGCAAAGGGACCAGGACAATGATCCTCATGTACAGGACAGAATGAATGGGGCCATGTATCGTGAGATTTTGAGTGCAAACCTCCTTCCATTCAGCAAGGGCATTGAAGATAAAAACGTGGCTGGGTCTTCAACATGACAATGATCCCAAACATACCGCCCCGGCAGCAAAGGAGTGGCTTCGTAAGAAGCATTTCAAGGTCCTGGAGTGGTGGCCTAGCCAGTCTCCACATCTCAACCCATAGAAAACCTTTGGAGGGAGTTGAAAGTCCGTTTTGCCCAGCGACAGCCCCAAAACATCACTGCTCTAGAGGAGATCTGCATGGAGGATGGGCCAACATACCAGCAACAGTGTGTGCCAACCTTGTGAAGACTTACAGGAAACGTTTGACCTCTGTCAGTGCCAACAAAGGATATATAATAAAGTATTGAGATGAACTTTTCATATTGACCAAATACTTATTTTCCACCATAATTTGCAAATAAATTCTTTCCAAATCAGCCAATATGATTGTCTGGATTTGTTTTCTCATTTTGTCTCTCATAGTTGAGGTCTACCTATGATGCCAATTACAGGCCTCTCTCATCTTTGTAAGTGGGAGAACTTGCACAGTTTGTGGCTGACTAAATACTTTTTTGCCCCACTGTATATATTCTTTAATTATTTTTTCTATTTCCATGGTCCATGTACACACACTGTGTAGGGAAAAGGAGGATTTGCCTGTTAAAACTTGTCAGATTTCAGCTGTCATTTTTCCAATGCAGGCTAAGAGTTTACTACAGGAACTGTTTGCTGGCAGACTTTCTAGCCTTGAATCTGGTTGCTGTTTTACCCTGTACTATAGAAAATCTACATCCAGGACAAAACCCCCTATCCTCCAGATGTGGTGGGATCAGGGGTGGACTGACAAGTCATGGGGCCCCCGGGCAATAGGGGATCATGGGGCCCCTGTGTCCTTGCCCAAACTCAAAAAAGCCTATGAAAAAGGTACCAGGGGCATCCCATGGGGCCCCCTACTGACCCCGAGCCCTCTGGCAGTGCCCGAGTTTCCAAATGGTCAGTTCACCCCTGGGTGGGATAAAGGAAGACCATTGAAGGTAGAAACGATTTCAAACAGACCATACCCCATCCTAATGCCCCAACCAAGAGGCCAATGTGCACCACCCAAAGCTGTCCTTGGAGTGCGGCACCAAGTGAGCTTGATTACCACTGAGAAAAAACATCTACAATATGAATTGTTGTTATTGTAAAACTGTACAATCTATGACCTGATTAATATGCAGTGTATATACAGTTGTGTACAAAATAAAAGCAGTCAGACATCACTAACCGGATCAATCACTGTATTTGGTAGAAATGATATTTCTACATGGCAAATAATTTTCCTAGCAGGTGTAGTAGAGTAATAGAAATCCAACAGACCCAACAGTCATGACATGCATGCTGCTGATTCTGTGTCATTGAATCACTAATTGAAAGGGGCGTGTTCAAAATAATAGCAGTGTGGAGTTCTATTAGTGAGGTCATTCATTCTTTGAAAAACAGGTGGCAATTATTGCCCTTATTTAAGGAAGGAAGGCAGCAAATGTTGTACATGCTGGTTACAGTGCATTTCTCTCTGAAATTCTGAGGAAAATGGGTCGTTCCAGACATTATTCAGAAAGAACAGCGTACCTTGATTAAAAAAGTTGATTGGAGAGGGGGAAACATATAAAGAAGTGCAGAAAATGATCGGCTGCTCAGCTAAAATGATCACAAATGCTTTAAAATGGCAACCAAAACCTGAAAGACGTGGAACAAAGCAAAAAACTACCATTGGAATGGATAGAAGAATAGCCAAAAGGGCGCGGACTCAGCCAACAATCAGCTCCAGGAAGATGAAAGAAGGTGTGTGACGTTCCCTGTGAGGACTGTTACAATTAGAAGACGCCGATGTGAAGCCAAGCTATCTGCAAGAAGCCCCCGCAAAGTCCCACTGTTGGAAAAAAGACGACGTGTGCTGAAGAGGTTACAATCTGCCAAAGAGCACATTGACTGGCCTAAAGAGAAATGGCGCAACATTTTGTGGACTGATGAAAGTAAGATTGTTCTTTTTGGGTCTCGTGGGCGGAGACAGTTTGTCAGACGACCCCCAAACACTGAATTCAAGCCACAGTACACTGTGTGAAGACCGTGAAGCATGGTGGTGCAAGCATCATGATATGGAAATGTTTCTCATACTACGGTGTTGGGCCTATTTATCGCATACCAGGGATCATGGATCAGTTTGAATACATCAGAATACTTGAAGAGGTCATGCTGCCTTATGCTGAAGAGGAAATGCCCTTGAAATGGGTGTTCCAACAAGACAACGACCCCAAACACAGCAGTAAACGTGCAACATCTTGGTTCCAGACCAACAAGATGGACGTTATGGAGTGGCCAGCCCAATCCCCGGATCTTAATCCAATAGAAAACTTGTGGGGTGACATCAAAAATGCAGTTTCTGACGCAAAAACCAAGAAATAGAGAAGAAACTGTGGAATGTGGTCCAATCATCCTGGGCTGGAATACCTGATCACAGGGGCCAGAAGTTGGGTGACTCCATGCAACACAGATGTACAGCAGGTTCTCAGAAACAGTGCGACTACAACCAAATATTCATGAAGTCATTCAAAGGAAAGCAAAATCTTCAAACATTTTTCAGTTTATATAGTGAATGTTTGAGTTTGTAAAGAAGAATACAAACACTGCTATTTTTTTGAACCGTCTAATATTCACTTTTCTTCAATTTTTTTAGAGGAACAACACAAATTTGATGTATTTTTTCTTCATGTTTTGATTTGGAATAGAATATGTAATGTTCCCAATGCATTTGTGTGGATGGAAATTAAAGCTATTAGAAGGATTTTGAGCTTTATTCACTTTTTTTCAACACACTGCTATTATTCTGAACACAACTGTATAACAAAAACATTTCCACAGGTTGATCTGATCATTTGAAGTGGGCCTTGCATGGATATATTTCTGAAATGTCACCAAATATATAAATACTGTCACCGCTATATATTATTTCAAACAAATCTCCATCTTTTTCATTTAAAATCTGATCTTGAGCTCCAGTCCACTGACTTTCCTCAGGCTGACATGATGTCATCAGTCTGCTGCAGACAGGAGGAAGCATTTCCTCAGTCTCTCCCCTCCAGTGAACAGACTGCAACATTGTAAACTGTAGAAAGTCACAAGGTGAGAGGCTGCTGCAGGAGATGATTTGTTTAGACACTGGAGACAAGATTTACATGATGGTGTAATTTCTGAGCCTGCATCTCAGTCCAGGCCCTGGGTGATGGGGCTGAACAAACATGGCTCCGTCCTTATTGGGAGAGAGAAGCAGATGAAGGTATTGTCAGGGGAGTACTGTGATCTCTGTGAAATAAAACACCTGGAAGTGTTACGGTGACACATCACTTATAATTAGAGATGAGCGAATCGAACCAGGCGAACCGGAATTCGATACGAATTTCAGGAAAAATTCGATTCGCGGCGAATCCGAATATTAGCCAAGCCTACTTCGGGTGCGCGAATCGGATTTTTCCCGATCAGCCGCAAAATTGTCCCTGCAGAGAGCTCCGCTATTTCTGACAGTTCTCTGACAGTTCCTTCACATGTACAGCGGTTGAAAACATTGTATCTATTTGTTTCCATTTAGAATACAGATGTTTTTATTCGGAAACCGCTGTATGGAGTGAATGTCACAGAACTGTCAGAAATAGCCTATTTCTGACAGTTCTGTGACATTCACTCCATACAGCGGTTGAAACATTGTATCTATTTGTGTTTCCATAAATGGATGCATTTATGAAACAAATAGATACAATGTTTCAACCGCTGTATGGAGGGGAATGTCCCAGAAACTGTCAGAAATAGCGGAGCTCTGCAGATTTATGCAGTTACACTTAGCGGAGCTCTGCAGATAGATACAGCGGTTGAAACATAGGCTATGTTTCAAACCGCTGTATGGAGTGAATGTCAGAGAACTGTCAGAAATAGGCTATTTCTGACAGTTCTCTGACATTCACTCCATACAGCGGTTGAAACATAGCCTATGTTTCAAACCGCTGTTGTATCTATCTGCAGAGCTCCGCTAAGTGTATCTGCAGAGCTCCGCTATTTCTGACAGTTCTGTGACATTCCCTCCATACAGCGGTTGAAACATTGTATCAATTTGTTTCCATTTATGGAATAGCGGAGCTCTGCAGATACACTTAGCGGAGCTCTGCAGATACACTTTTTGCCGGCTTGGAATTCTTCTTATTTTCATCCTACTTCTTCTTCTTAGCTTCATCCTCATCCTCAGAAGAAGAAGAAGAGGATGAGGATGATAGAAGAAGAAGAAGAAGTAGGATGAAAGAAGAAGAAGAAGAAGAAGAAGAAGAAGTAGGATGAAAATAAGAAGAATTTCAAGCCGGCAAAAAGTGTATCTGCAGAGCTCCGCTAGTGTATCTGCAGAGCTCTGCTAAGAAATAGCGGAGCTCTGCAGATACACTTTTTGCCGGCTTGGAATTCTCCTTCTTCTCATCCTTCTTCTTCTCATCCTTCTTCTTCTTCTTCTCATCCTTCTCCTTCTTCTCATCCTTCTCCTTCTTCTCATCCTTCTCCTTCTTCTCATCCTTCTCCTTCTTCTCATCCCTTCTCCTTCTTCTCATCCTTCTCCTTCTTCTCATCCTTCTTCTCATCCTTCTCCTTCTCATCCTTCTCCTTTTTCTCATCCTTCTCCTTCTTCTCATCCTTCTCCTTCTTCTCATCCTTCTCCTTCTTCTCATCCTTCTCCTTCTTCTCATCCTTCTCCTTCTTCTCATCCTTCTCCTTCTCCTTCTTCTCATCCTTCTCCTTCTTCTCATCCTTCTCCTTCTCCTTCTTCTCATCCTTCTCCTTCTTCTCATCCTTCTCCTTCTTCTCATCCTTCTCCTTCTCCTCATCCTTCTCCTTATCCTTCTTCTCATCCTTCTCCTTCTTCTCATCCTTCTCCTTCTTCTCATCCTTCATCTCATCCTTCTCCTTCTTCTCATCCTTCTCCTTCTTCTCATCCTTCTCCTTCTTCTCATCCTTCTCCTTCTCCTTCTTCTCATCCTTCTCCTTCTCCATCTTCTCATCCTTCTCCTTCTCCATCTTCTCATCCTTCTCCATCTTCTCATCCTTCTCCTTCTCCTTCTTCTCATCCTTCTCCTTCTCCTTCTTCTCATCCTTCTCCTTCTCATCCTTCTCCTTCTCATCCTTCTCCTTCTCCTTCTTCTCATCCTTCTCCTTCTCCTTCCTCATCTCCAAGGGCATTTAAATTAAAGGTACAGTGTTCTGCACTAATATAAAGGCTCTCTGAAGCCTAGAAACCCTTTTTATAAGTTAACTTCGTAGCGAATAAATTCGCATCGAATCGAATTTCTTCCTGAAATTCGGCGAATCAGCGAATCGAATTTTTGAATAATTCGCTCATCTCTACTTATAATGCATGTTTAACAAATGATGAATCTGATGGTGGACCCACATAAAAGAGAACCAATACTAGTTTTGGGTCAGTGTTAATGAAACATTATTTTTTAAGATTGTGTTTTTAAATTGATGTAGTTTATCTATTACTATTTGTATTAAATATTTGTTTTAAGAGTAAACATCTATTACAGGGGCAGCCATGACTAAGGATGCAGAGACCCTGATGGGTTTCTAAAGGGACAGCACAGCAGAAGCTGTATACCTTCAGACTCTCTGACTGTAACTCTGTAACCTGAGCAGACACAGAGGAGGCTGCCATTGCTAATCTCCTTCTAAAAATGCTGTTCGGTGGACCTTTTATCTTCATTCCAGAACAACGAAGAAGTGCGCAGACCAGATATGAAGAAGTGACCAGACCAGATATGACCTCATGCTTGCCTCAAAAGCATATTGAGAGCCAGGAAACCGGCATTTTCAATGTTGGTCAGCAATGACACCTCCTGTACTTATCTCAGTTCAGGTTTCTATTAAGTATGAAAATTAAGCTCTGGCAGTTACTGTAGGAGTATACAAGCCGTTAGAGCCGTGGTTCTCTCAACCTTCCTAATGCCGCGACCCTTTAATACAGTTCCTCATGTTGTGGTGACCCCCAACCATAAAATTATTTTCGTTGCTACTTCATAAACTGTAATTTTGCAGTGGGAGGAATAGTGCCCCATCTTTGGTATCAGTGGGAGGAATAGTGCCCCATCTTTGGTATCAGTGGAAGGAATAGTGCCACATCATTGGTGTCAGTGGGAGGAATAGTGCCCCATCTTTGGTATCAGTGGGAGGATAGTGCCCCATCATTGGTATTAGTGGGAGGAATAGTGGCCCATCATTGGGTATCATGGGAGGAATAGTGCCCATCATTGTATCAGTGGGAGGAATAGTGCCCCATCATTGGTATCAGTGGGAGGAATAGTGTCCCCATCTTTGTATCAGTGGGAGGAATAGTGCCACATCATTGGTGTCAGTGGGAGGAATAGTGTCCCATCATTGGTGTCAGTGGGAGGAATAGTGTCCCATTGTTGGTTTTAGTGGGAGGAATAGTGCCCCATCATTGGTGTCAGTGGGAGGAATAGTGCCCCATCATTGATGTCAGTGTATGTGTGGGGGGGGGAAATAGTGCCCCATCATTGGTGTCAATGGGAGGAGTAGTGCCACATCATTGATGTCTGTGGGAGGAATAGTGAGTCCCATCATTGGTCTGTGGAGGAGTAGTGCCACATCACTGATGTCAGTGGGAGGAATAGTGCCCCATCATTGGTGTCAGTGGGAGGAATAGAGCCCCATCATGGTGTCTGTGGGAGGAATAGTGTCCCATCATTGGAGAATAGTGCCCCATCATTGGTGTCTGTGGGAGGAATAGTGCCCCATCATTGGAGGAATAGTGTGCCCCTTCATTGGTATCAGTGGGAGGAATAGTGCCCCATCATTGGTGTCAGGGGAGGAATAGTGCCCCATCATTGGTATCAGTGGGAGGAATAGTGCCCCATCATTGTATCAGTGGGAGGAATAGTGCCCCATCATTGGTATCAGTGGGAGGAATAGGTGCCCCATCATTGGTATCAGTGGGAGGAATAGTGCCCCATCATTGGTGTCAGTAGGAGGAATATTGTCCCATCTTTGGTATCAGTGGGAAATAGTGCCCCTTCATTGGTATCAGTGGGAGGAATAGTGCCCCATCATTGGTGTCAGTGGGAGGAATAGTACCCCATCATTGGTATCAGTGGGAGGAATAGTGCCCCATCATTGGTGTCAGTGGGAGGAATAGTGTCCCATCATTGGTATCAGTGGGAGGAATAGTGCTCCATCATTGGTATCAATGGGAGGAATAGTGCCCCATCATTGGTATCAGTGGGAGGAATAGTGCTCCATCATTGGTATTAATGGGAGGAATAGTGCCCCATCATTGGTGTCAGTGGGGGAATAGTGTCCCATCATTGGAGGAATAGTGCCCTATCATTGGTGTCTGTGGGAGGAATAGTGTCCCATCATTGGAGGAATAGTGCCCCATCATTGGTGTCAGTGGGAGAATAGTGCCCCATCATTGGTGTCTGTGGAGGAATAGTGTCCCATCTTTGGTACAGCGGGAGGAATAGTGCCCCTTCATTGGTATCAGTGGGAGGAATAGTGCCCCATCATTGGTGTCAGTGGGAGGAATAGTGCCCCATCATTGGTATCAGTGGGAGGAATAGTGCCCCATCATTGTATCAGTGGGAGGAATAGTGCCCCATCATTGGTATCATGGGAGGAATAGTGCCCCATCATTGGTATCAGTGGAGGAATAGTGCCCCATCATTGGTGTCAGTAGGAGGAATAGTGTCCCATCTTTGGTATCAAGGGGAGGAATAGTGCCCCCCCTTCATTGGTATCAGTGGGAGGAATAGTGCCCCATCATTGATATCAGTGGGAGGAACAGTGTCCCATCATTGGTGTCAGTGTGGGAGGAATAGTGCCCCATCATTGATGTCAGAAAGTGGTGGGGGGGGGGGGGAAGAGTGCCCCATCATTGGGGTCGGGGGGGATAGTGCCCCATCATTGGTGTCAGTGGGGGGGGGGGAATAGTGTCCCATAGTTGGTGTAGGTGGGGGGAGGAATAGTGCCCCATCCTTGGAGTCAGTGGGGTGAGGAATAGTGCCCCATTGTTGGTGTCAGTGGGGGGAGGAATAGTGCCCCATTGTTGGTGTCAGTGGGGGAGGAATAGTGCCCCATTGTTGGTGTCAGTGGGGGGAGAATAGTGCCCCATCGTTGGTGTCAGTGGGGGGTAAGAATAGTGTCCCATCGTTGGTGTCAGTGTGGGGAGGAATAGTGCCCCATAGTTGGTGTCAGTGTGGGGAGGAATAGATGCCTCATTGTTGGTGTATGTGTGGGAGAAATAGTGCCCCAACATTGGTATTAGTGACACCAAATGATGGGGCACTATTCCTCCCACTGACCAAGATGATACTTACCTTGCTGACCCCTGCTCCAGCCTGGGCTCGCTCCCTCCCTCTATCCCATCTACAGCCAGCATACCTGGCTGCAGCTGCAAAATTTGCACGGTACAGACACTTACCGATCAGCTGTCTTCCTTCTCTGGCCGCTCTCCTCTTCACTCGCTCCGGCAGCTCCCTTACTCAGTCTTCTTTGATCTACGCGCGCTGCCGCTCAGCTCCTCCTCTCCAAGCTCCACCTCCTCGCCGGTGATTGGCCGCCTGTGTGCCTCTCCTGAGCTAGAGTTCCGGTGGCCAATCACTGCAAGGAGGCGGAGCTGTTGAGTGATCCTGGAGGTGTGGGCCAGGTGACAGGGGCAGCATGTCATCCCGCCCACACATCGCCTGAGACGGATAGAGGAGCGGTGTCTCGGTTCCTAAGCCCATCGGAAATATGTGTTTTCCAATGGTCTTAGGCGACCCCTGTGAAATGGTCGTTCGACCCCCAAAGGGGTCGTGACCCACAGGTTGAGAACCGCTGCGTTAGAGGAATGCCCAGGAGACGAAGAAGGACTGAGTAATAATTTTGCCAACATCCGCTCTGGGACACATATACATGCTTGTCTCTGACTTTTTCCTGTCCTCTAAGCTCCCTTAAGGCTAAACTCCAGAAATATTTAAAAGACACAAACTAATGAAGATTTCTACTCATTTATACGTCACTGAGTAAATGTAAATACCTGAATTTGGCCTGGTATCAGCCTCTGGTAGTCCCTTTACAACGGAGCTCAGTCTGGGACAGGGAGACGCAACACAGGAAGCCAATTTGTTGTCTCATGTGCTGACAAGAAGCATGCTGATAGGAGGAGAGAGCAAAGTGAGAGATGAGATCTTAGGCCTACTGCTTCTTCTTTTATTGACCTTTCACAAGCTGGTGGAAAGACAAGACCTGTAAGGACTAGCACAAGTCTGATGTCCTGACACTAGAGAGCAATGAGTCCATGTTTGCCCTGGAGGAAAAGAAGTAACATTGTGGGGAGCTAGAAAATCTTGCTGTTGGGGGTTGCAGGCCTCAGGAGGGGGTGGCTCACTGGGAGCCCCCATCTTTCAGGCCCTTTATATAGCTGCTGTGTGTGTTGATGTTCTCCATGTAACATACAAGCCACGTACAATAACTTCCATTCACTCTGAGCTCTTCTACAAGAACCATGTGATGTGTTGTGTTCATCTGTGACTCCATTATGTTCTGTCTGATTTCTACATCAATAAGAATACATATCAGATTTTTTCTTTATCTTTAATGTCTGATCTCTGTATTGTTTTTAGGAGTTGGGCAGAAATTCATGTCAACCAAAGTTCCTTTGCTCTATGTTTTAATTGGACCAGCAATATCAGTAACTCTGATCATCATCCTTGGTGCTCGTCTGGCTACAAGTGGTAAGTCTGATTTTCTATCAACTCTACAGAATTTCTATCAATAAGAAAACAAGGCAGAATCTGACAAAAGGAAAATCAATATTTCAAAGAACAATTCCAATCCTACAAAATTTCTGCTGCTAATAGTACAATGTGTGTGTATTCTTGTATATTCTAAGAAGGATAAGGAAAGGCTACATCCCAAAAAAATGCCTCTAGTATGTATAGAAGCCGGCAGATTATGCCACCATTTTCATTTTTCCTGGCTTGGAGTTCTTAAGCTGGCCATACACTGTAGATTCTTGAACAAATATTCTCAAAGACATTCATATGGAAATTCTCAGAACATTCGATGACTTGATAAATGTTGTTCGAAAGTACAGTTGCAAGAAAAAGTATGTGAACCCCTTGGGATTATGTGGAGTTTTGCATGAATTGGGCATAAAATGTGATCTGAATGTCATCTAAGTCACAACAATAGAAGAACACGGTCTGCTGAACATAATACTACACAAACATTAGATGTTGCCAAGGTTTAATTGCACATAACATGTAAACATTCACAGTGCAAGGAGGAAAAAGTATGTGAGGCCCTAGCTTAATGACTTCTCCCAGAGCTAATTGGAGCCAGGGAGAGTGAGCCAACCTTGACTCCAATCAGTGTGGATGATATTGGATGTGTTGCTGACAGCTGTCCTGCCTTAAAAAACACACACCTGTTTTGGGTTTACTGGTTTCAAGAAGCACTGTCTGATGTGAAACATGCCTCGCAGAAAAGAGCTCTCAGAAGACCTACGATCAAGAATTGTTGACTTGCATGAAGCTGGAAAGGGTTACAAAAGTATCTCCAAAAGCCTTGATGTTCATGTGTCCACGGTAAGACAGACTGTCTACAAATGGAGAAAGTTTAGCACTGTTGCTACTCTCCCCTAGGCGTGGTGGTCGTCCTGTAAAAATCACTGCAAGAGCACAGCGCAGAATGCTGCATGAGGTAAAGAGGAATCCCAGAGTGTCAGCTAAAGACCTACAGAAATCTCTGGCACATGCTAACATTTTTGTTGACACATCTACAATAAGGAAAACATTAACCAAGAATGGAGTACATGGAGGACACCACGGAGGAAGCCATTGCTGTCCAAAAAGAATATTGCAGCACGTTTGAAGTTTGCAAAAGAGCACCTGGATGTTCCACAGCACTACTGGCAAAATATACTGTGGACAGATGAAACCAAGATTGAGTTGTTTGGGAAGAACACACAACACTATGTGTGGAGAAAAAAAAGGCACAGCACACACCAACATCAAAACCTCATCCCCACTGTGAAACATGGCGGAGGGAGCATCATGGTTTGGGGCTGCTTTGCTGCCTCAGGGCCTGGACGGATTGTTGTCATTGATGGGAAAATGAATTCCAGAGTTTATCAAGACATTTTGCAGGAAAACATACGACCATCTGTCCGCCAACTGAAGCTCCGCAGAGGATGGGTGATGCAACAGGACAATGACCCAAAGCATACAAGTAATTCAACAAAACAATGGCTGCAACAGCACAGAATACGCCTTCTGGAGTGGCCCAGCTAAGTCAGAGTCCTGACTTCAAACCCGATTGAAATGCTGTGGCATGACCTTAAGAGAGCGATTCACACCAGACATCCCAAGAATATTGCTACACTGAAACAGTTTTGTGAAGAGGAGTGGTCCAAAATTACTCCAGATCGTTGTGCAGGTCTGATCTGCAACTACAGGAAACGTTTGGTTGAGGTTATTGCTGCCAAAGGAGGGTCAACCAGTTATGAAGTCCAAAGGTTCACATACTTTTTCCTCCTGCACTGTGAATGTTTACATGTTATATGCAATTAAACCATGGCAACATCTAATGTTTGTGTAGTATTATGTTCAGCAGACTGTGTTCTTCTATTGTTGTGACTTAGATGACGTTCAGAGCAGCACATTTTATGCCCAATTCATGCAAAACTCCATGTAATCCAAGGGGTTCACATACTTTTTCTTGCAACTGTACTTCAAAATGTTGCTTGCTTTTACCATTCGATATTGGATGAGTGGAATTTCCAAGCAGAAACCACATTCCCTGTTACAAATTTGTTCGTTCAAGAATTTTCCATCTTGCACCTCCAGATTTTCTTGTCACTTAGGTTGAAAACAAATATTGATTTGACCCCATTAATATTTTGAAAATCGTACCAACATTCTTAAAAAAAAAAGTCATGTCTACTAGTGTATGCTTTGCTTGGTCTTCCTGTTGTTGATTTTAAATGATATCTAATCCCCCACCCAAAAAAAAAATTATATTTATTGTAGCTTACCAGCCCTTAGATGTGGTGGCTACATCAGTTTCCTTTTTCCAGTTTTTGTTTTTTCTCTTTATTTTCCCATGGTGATCCTGCAAATAACACACCTGCTGCTGTAACTTCATGTCTACACTCATTTCTCCATGGTATCTATTGAGGGAGCCATGGTTGTCACACAGGTTGGACCATAATCATGTGTGCCTTGTTTATCTCCACTACATAGTGGGTTGATGGACTAGTATTTTACACAATAGACATACAGTTGTGGCCAAAATTATTCAACCCCCAATGCTGTAAAGGGGTTTAGGGACTATAGTGTACATTTGGAATTGTATTCAGAATCAAATCCTACAAGGACGTTGTAACTACCCAAATGCAACTAAAATGACATCAATTGTTTATGTAATACAGTAGTAAATGGTTCTTATGTGGTTTCTTCATTGCCACAATTATTCAACCCCTTAAAGACTACCACTCTGAAGAACAGAGGTTCATACAGGTGCTTTCCATCAGGTATTGAAAACACCTGTGGATGTCACCGAGCAGCAATCAAGCATAATAAAGCACCAATTAGGCAGCTTTAAAATGACTGTGATACTCAGCTCCTTCTAGACATTTACTGGTGTGGTTACAAACATGGTGAAGGCAAGAGAATGGTCCAGGAAGACAAGAGAAGAGGTGATTTCTCTTCACAGGAAGGGCAATGGCTATAAGAAGATTGCAAAGATGTTAAACATACCAAGAGACACCTTAGGAAGCATCATTCGCAAATTCAAGGCAAAGGGCACTGTTGAAACGCTACCTGGTCGTGGCAGAAAGAAGATGCTGACTTCGACTGCTGTGCGCTACCTGAAGCGTAGAGTGGAGAGAAGTCCCGTGTGACTGCTGAGGAACTGAGAAAAGATTTGTCAGATGTGGGTACAGAAGTTTCAGCCCAGACAATAAGACGCACACTGCGTAATGAAGGCCTCCGTGCCAGAACTCCCAGGCGTACCCCCTTGCTGTCTCCAAAGAATAAGAAGAGTCGACTGCAGTATGCCAAAAGCCATGTGGACAAACACAAAAGTTGTGGGATAGTGTTCTGTGGACTGATGAAACAAAATTAGAACTGTTTGGGCCCATGGATCAACGCTATGTTTGGAGGAGGAAGAAGAAACAAGGCCTATGATGAAAAGAACACCTTGCCTACTGTGAAGCATGGTGGAGGGTCAATCATGCTTTGGGGCTGTTTTGCTTCTGCAGGTACAGGGAAGCTTCAGCGTGTGCAAGGTACCATGAATTCTCTTCAGTACCAGGAGATATTGGATGGAAACGTGATGCAGTCCGTCACACACCTGAGGCTTGGGAGACGTTGGACCTTTCAACAGGACAATGATCCCAAGCATACCTCCAAGTCCACTAGAGCATGGTTGCAGAGGAAAGGCTGGAACATTTTGGAGTGGCCATCGCAGTCACCAGACTTAAATCCGATTGAGAACCTCTGGTGGGACTTAAAGAAAGCAGTTTGCAGTGCGCAAGCCTAAGAATGTGACTGAACTGGAGGCCTTTGCCCATGAAGAATGGGCGAAGATACCCGTAGATCGCTGCAAGACACTTGTGTCAAGCTATGCTTCACGTTTAAAAAGAAAGCTGTTATAACTGTAAAAGGATGCTGTACTAAGTACTAAGATTGAATGTCACTTGGGGGTTGAATAAAACTGATAATGCTGTGAGCACAGAAAAGACATTTGTGGTTATTTCATTATAACTGTTATGTTATATTTGTCTGACCTACAAGTGCCTCTTTAATGTAAATGTAAGCAAGATGACTGAATGATCAAAAGCAATGTCAAACTGGCCAAAACACTCAATTTCAGTGGGGGTTGAATAATTTTGGCCACAACTGTACGGTTCTTTGTGGGGGTTTTTAACAGCTTCTAAAGGAAATGACAAGGACTCCGAATATTCAGAAAGGTCAAAAGGTATTTTCACAATTTGTACCACTGGAATTCAAAACAGATACACAGTGACCCCATATTTACTAAAGGAGTAGCGCATACTCACTTTTAAAGGGAATTTTTACTTATGTTAGTGAACAAGGAAAATTGAAAGAAAATGGATTTCTGCTTGAACATGATTTGAAGGCTCCCCAGTGGATGATGCGGCATGTCTGTATCTATTCTCAGAATATTAGTTTTAGGTGGACTGGCCATTTAACGTGTCACATAAAAAACCTGAACATAATGGAAAGTATTGAGGATTCCCTTAAAAGAGCCAATCACCAATGGGCAATGTATTTTGTAATAATATGAATTTTCACTCTTGAATTGAGGAGACCTTTATATTAGATTACATTGTATTCTCTCCCTGCCATGGCAGGAGGTTCAGATGTAAGACCTTACTAGAGGTTTGTCCTTCTCTTTGCCTGAGTTCATTGATAGATGCCAAAGCTGAGAAAAAAACACCTTATAGAACAAATGGTAATGTCAGGAATTCATGAATGTAGAACTTACCCCCCCCCCCCCCATTCACATCAAGCCTGACTTTGAAATTTCAAAGTCGAGGGACCTGCCGATTTCAGGTGAGATTTGCAAGACGTCTGATACAGATGTCTATGCAAATCGCACCAAAAGTAGTGCATGTATTACTTTTGAAATCGGTGCGGCTCCAACTAAGTCGGGAACGCACCAATATGACCGCTCTACTTGCGGACAAAAGGGTGCGACTTGGCATGCGATTTGCAAGTTGCAGGCCATGCAATCACATGCCAAGTCGCACCAATGTGAACACGGTGTAAAGCTTTATTAATTAACTGGTTACCCCCCCCTCCCACCCCACACACCCCCAGCAGCCCAGACAGTGTCAGTTATTATCTCTGAGCTCTGTCAGTCTCTATGGGGACCTTACAGTCTGATCCTGGGCTGACATTTCCACTTTGGCGGGGGATGGGGGGGGGGAATAACAGAACTCAGCACATACAACCTTTACTGAGAGCAGTATAACCAATTAGGAATGGAGATTCAGGTACATATATATATATATTATATATATATATATATATATATATATTATACCAGTTTTTGGTTGTTGTTTATTGTAAAGTGTATATATAAAACAGGTTGCGCTTAAGTGTATACAAATCAATATGTGTCAAACGAAATAAAAATAAAAAAATAAAAAATATATATAAATAAAGTCCAACAAACAAAAAGTCCAAAGTGTTTGTGGTATTAAATAATCGTGTCCAAAAAAATATATCACCAAGTGAATCCACCACCAAAATCGGTTAAATAAAACTCACCAGAGCAATATGCTGATCCTATGATAAATCAGCATATAGCGCTTGTTGCTCTGGAGCGATGATCTGTATATGGTCGAGGCAATACTGGAAACTTTTAAGGCTGAACTCCAAGGAGTGATCAACTGCAGGACTGAGTGTCTTATATATCCACTTCAAAACTTTAGCCACCTCATTATGAGATATTCAGACCGCCACTCGGGAAAGAAAAGTAGAGACTCATCAAATTTAATAAAAGAATGCACTTACAGCAAGTGGTATTTAAACCAACACCAGTATAAACAGCATTTTCAGTAAAACAAGGTGAACACAGACCCAGCCTGGCTTGCGCATGCGCCGTACCAGCGGACCGGGAGCGTTGTGACGTCACATCCAAAAAACCTTCCCTACGCGTTTCGTCATCGATGTCCTCATGGAGCAGATGGATGTGAGACGTCAAAGCTTAATTAAATATTCACTGCACTAAGGCGGACAGCTGATCTAGAATGAGGATTAATTCCCCACACACTCCAATCTTAATATCTAGCTTCCGCATAAATACAAAATATACCAAAAAGACCGGGGAAAAGCCTAAATGGATAATAGATGGCATGAACAGATCTACAATTGCCAGACAAAAATAAATATATAAAGTATCAGACATTTAAAGGGCCAGTATCAAATGAATGTAATATAGCATTAAAGAGGAACTCCAATGCTCAAAACATATAACCCATAATGCATAATAATGCCTCGGCCCAACAGTAGAAAAATCTCATTGGTCAGAACTTTATTAAATATTAAATGTAATAAAAGCGGACAGTTGATTAGTATTGAAAATGAATTCACCACATAATCTAATAGTAGGTGGCCTCCGCATGCATCCAAACTATAATAAATGTCCAAAACCACCAAGAGAGAAAACCTAAATAGGCCATGAACGGCATAAATAGATCTACCATTACAAAGAAAAAAAGCATATTATATAAAATGCCAAAATCAAACCATTTAAAGGGCCAGTATCAGAAAAATGTATATATCTGCAGCATTAAAGGGGAACTCCAATGTTTTAAAAAATTATTATTATAACACAATTTGACATTATAATACATCAACCCAAAAATTAAAAATTTGTGAGAAAACAGTTAAGCTCAATATCCACATTCAACCCATTGGGTTTAAGGGAATTTAGTTCATAAATCCAGTAGGTTTCTTTCTTGGAAATTTCATTAATTAAATCAGTACCCCCCCAATGTGGTTTTGCCATATCGATATCATAAAAAGTCAATAGGCTAGGATCACAATTATGCTTTAGTTTAAAATGCCTTGATACGCTATGTTTATCAAACCCCTTTTTGATGTTACCAATGTGTTCACCTATCCTCGTTTTTAGACATCTCTCTGTTCGTCCCACATATTGGAGGTGGCATGGACATTCCAAAATGTAGACTACATGTGAGGAGTTACAGGTTTAGCAAGGAATTGATTTCATATTCTTTTTTGGAGCAAAAGGAGTTAAAAGATTTTCTTTTTTTCTTGGAATCCTTACAAACTGTTCTGCAAACTTTACATTTGTTGCAATAGAAAAAAACCTTTTAATTCAGGAAACAAATCTACTTTTTTAGGGGGATCAATGACATTATGGGCAATTCTTGTCCTTAGGGGCCTGTTTTTTTTCTAGAAACAAATCTCGGTCTATCAGGAATAATGTCCTTCAGAATGTCATCTTGTAACAAAATGGGCCAATATTTTTTAAAAATTCGTTCAACTTTTTTATACTGCATATTATAGTTGGTGATAAAAACTTATATTGTTATCAAATTTCTTAGGTGTCTTTTTACTCAAAAGGGACTCTCTATTCTTATCACTGATGAGATTTCTTTTCTTTGAGAAGAAACGTCCTATCATAACCTTTATCAGCGAATCTCTTGATTACAATATTCGTTTGATTAATATAGTCTGCATTTTCACTACAATTCCTTTATATCCTCGTGAGCTGGGCTCCTAGGTGTATTGTAAAGCCATCTAGGATGTTGTCCACTTGATACAGGAATGTAGCTATTTTTATCAACTTCCTTGAAAAAGGTAACCCCACTAAAAAAACTTAAAACACAGTTAAAGCATATCATCAAGAAAGGGAAAGAAATAGGGGTTCTGAATGAAAAATAAGCTAGATATTTGTTGATAAAAAATCCCAAAATACCTACTATTTACTATTTACCAAAAGTGCACAAAAATCAAGAGAAACCACCTGCTAGGCCTATAAGGACAAGAATTGCCCATAATGTCATTGATCCCCTAAAAAAAGTAGATTTGTTTCCTGAATTTAAAGGTTTTTTCTATTGCAACAAATGTAAAACCACATTGGAGGGGTACTGATTTAATAAATGAAATTTCCAAGAAAGAAACCTACTGGATTTAATATTTTTTTTAAACATTGGAGTTCCCCTTTAATGCTGAAGATATATACATTTTTCTGATACCGGCCCTTTAAATGGTTGATTTTGGCATTTTATAGAATATACTTTTTTTCTTTGTAATGGTAGATCTATTTATGCCATTCATGGCCTATTTAGGTTTTCTCTTGGTTGTTTTGGACATTTATTATAGTTTGGATGAATGCGGAGGCCACCTACTATAATTAGATTATGTGGCAAATTCATTTTCAATACTAATCAACTGTCCGCTTTTATTACATTTAATATTTATTAAAGTTCTGACCAATGAGATTTTTCTACTGTTGGGCCGAGGCATTATTATGCATTATGGGTTATATGCTTTTGAGCATTGGAGTTCCTCTTTAATGCTATATACATTCATTTGATACTGGCCCTTTAAATGTCCGATACTTTATATATTTATTTTTGTCTGGCAATTGTAGATCTATTCATGTCATCTATTATCCATTTAGGCTTTCCCCCGGTCTTTTTGGTATATTTTGTATTTATGCGGAAGCTAGATATTAAGATTGGAGTGTGTGGGGCATTAATCCTCATTATAGATCAGCTGTCCGCCTTAGTGCAGTGAATATTTAATTAAGCTTTGACGTCTTACATCCATCCGCCTCCATGAGGACGTCGATGATGAAATGCGTAGGGAGGGGCCTTTGGATGTGACGTCAGGACGCTGGTACGGCGCATGCGCAAGCCAGGCTGGGTCTGCGTTCACCTTGTTTTACTGAACACGCTGTTTATACTGGTGTCGGTTTAGACACCACTTGCTGTAAGTGCATTATTTTATTAAATTTGATGATTTTACTATGTACTGCACCATGAGTCTGTACTTTTCTTTCCCGAGTGGCGGTCTGAATATCTCATAGTGTGGTGGCTAAGTTTTGAAGTGGATATATAAGACACTCAGTCCTGCAGATGATCACTCCTTGGAGTTCAGCCTTAAAAGTTTCCAGTATTGCCTCGACCATATACAGATCATCGCTCCCAGAGCAACAAGTACTATATGCTGATTTTTCATAGGATCAGCATATTGCTCTGGTGAGTTGTTATTTAACCGATTTTGGTGGTGGATTCACTTGGTGATATATTTTTTTTTAAACAATTGATTATTTAATACCACAAACACTTTGGACTTGTTTGCTGGACCTTATTTATATTTTATTTTTTTTAATTTTGTTTGATACGTATTGATTTGTATACACTTAAGAGCAAATGTTTTTGAAATTTTTGCAGGGCATAAACTATACATGTTATAGGGCAGGTTTTGCAGCTCATTTTGATTGCTCTCTTTTTTCATCCGTGGTGCTATTTCTATTACCACAAAGTGTAATTAAAATAACACTTTTTTTTTCTAATTTTTAGAGGCAGGGATAGTAGGAAAGAGTTTTAAAACTTCTGTAAGTTTACTTTTTTTTTACACCTGTGTCCACATTATTGGGGAGATTTACCCTTCAAGTATCACTGTCAACAGAGATGCAGAAGGAAAT
>CATNWA010001049.1:0-33312 GCA_951230385.1 Staurois parvus | reverse complement strand
AAGCCAGGCAGGCGAAGTCATCCAGGAAGCGGGGTATGGATCCAGGAGGCCTGTAGATCACTGCGATCCTTTAGGGGGGTGGGGTTGAGAAGGAGCCGGATGCAGTGAGCCTCGAAGGAGGAGAAAGTTAGGAGGGAGGATTAGGGGAGGACCTGGAAGGTGCTCAGCGGTGATAGGAGCAGGCCGGACCCACCACCTTTGTGACGCTCAGTCTTGGAGAATGGGACCAGACGAGACCTCCATAGGAGAGTGCCGCAGGGAGGTGGATAGTCAGTGGCCTGTACCCAGGTTTCGGTGATGGCTAGGAGGTTAAGGGAGCTGGAGATATAGAGGTCATGGATGGCAGTAAGTTTGTTGCAGACCGAGCGGCTCCAGCGTTCAGGAGTGCAAACCGAGAGAGGGGGGATGGATGCGGGGAGAAGGGGACAGATATGAGGTTGAGGGGGTTACGGCAGCTGGCGGGAGCGGGGGGGTCCCTAGAGGAGGGGTGAGGTGGCGAGGGGCCAGGGTTCGGGGAGATGTCCCCAGCAGATAGGAGAAGGAGAAGGGTGAGGAAGGTGGCATGGGGATGGGAAGTGTAGGAGCGTGTGGGTCTGATAGTGGTGGCACGTGGGTCGACGGGGGAGTGGAGTAGCAGGAGGAGGAGGTGGTGAGTGCCGTAGTGGGGAGAGGGGAGTAGTGAAGGGGGGCAATGTAGAGCTGTTTTGGGGGGGTAGGCGGGTAGAGGGAGGGCGATTTTTGGGATGGTGGAGAGGAAAATGAGGAGGAGGAGTGCAGGAGGCATGTTGGGGTGGGGTGGGGTGACAGTTGGGTCAGGGGAGGTGAAGGGATACAGGTCAGGGCAAGGTGGTGTGGGGAATCTGTATTACCGTGGGGAGAGTCATTTGAGTCTTTCTATATATAGTATTGTGTGTTAATATCACTTGACCAGTAGATGGCACTATACACTAAAGGTTACTAGTTGTGTATATCTGAAAACTTGTTTGTTCCTCACTCTCTCTATGTTTATTAACTGTCTGCTGAAATGTGCTCTGTCAGTTTGTAACTTAAGCCACACAAGTAAAGCCTGAATTTCTGCCACATCACTACTAGTGTCTTCTATAACACATAACCAACAGGTTATGGGGCCCAGCTCCAGGACACTGGAAAAAGGAAAAACTACAAGCAAGTAAGTGCTGCATTTACAATCCAATTCACTGAAAAATGGCAAGTGCTTCAGATATGAAGTTTACAATAGCAAAGCTCAACAATGCCAACTACCAGCTGTGGAAGTTTAAGCTTGAAATGCTGTTATCCAAAGATGACTTGTGGCAGGTACTAGATACACACAGACCCAATGACAACCCAAAAGAATGGGACAGGAAAAACAGGCAAGCAAAAGCAGTCATAAGCCTGTTAGTGGAGGACGATCAACTCATTCATATAAGGAAAGAAAGCACAGCTAAAGGTATGTGGACTGCATTACAAAAGCTGCATGAACGTGCAAACCTAAACAGTAAACTATATCTGCTACGCAAATTGTATAAGATGAGGCTGGAAAAAGGGCAGAAAATGGGTGAAACATGTAAATGCTATGCTAGAAATTGTGGACCAGCTGGGTGCAATAGGTGAAGATTTAAAAAGCAACCATGTTGTTTCAATACTTCTGTGCAGCCTTCTCCAGAATCATACAGTGCCCTTATAAATGCTCTAGAAACTAGACCGGAAGCTGAACTGACGCTAGAATATGTTAAGGGAAAATGAATTGATGAATACAGCAGAAGAAAGGAAAATTTGCATAGTGAAGAGAACGAGAGACCAGAGGCAGCTCTGAAGGTGCATGAAGGCATAAGACAAAGCAAAGAAACCAGGGTATGTTTTCGCTGCAAAAAGGCCGGTCACCTGAAAAAGAACTGTTCAATCTGGAAAGCTGAGCAGCGAAAGCGGGGAGCTACCCACAAGAGAAAGAGCTAAAGCGGTCATGAAAGAAAAATGAAAGTGCATCATGGAGTGGTACTTTTAAAGTGACTCAGAATAGTACCTCACATGGATGGTACATTGATTCAGGGGCAACAAGTCACATGACAAGCGATGAGACATTCTTCACAGAAACTGATTTTAGTATAAAAGATAAAGTCTTCCTAGCAAATGGGAAAAGTATTACAGCGGAAGGTAAAGGTCAGGGATTTCTGACCTGCAAAACACCATCAGGGGGCAAGCAGAGCATCCTTGTAAAGAATATTCTATATGTTCCAAGCCTAGAAGGAAGCCTCCTATCAGTTAAAACCCTTGCAAGCAATGGACTCACTGTCCAGTTCAGAGGTAATGAATGCACAATTCAAAATGGAAAGAAAATTCTAGCAAGAGGAAGGTTAAATGAACATCTGCACAAAAAAAAAAAAAAAAAAACTCATCACTGAAAGTGAGAAGGCCAATGCGGCAACTCATAGCCCACATGACAATTGCATCCACCTGTGGCATAGAAGACTGGGGCATCGAAACCCAGAAGCTATAAAGGACTTTGCAAAGAGAGGTCTATCAGAAGACATGAAAATATTGCCTTGCCACAAACTCAGCAAGTGCACGTGTTGCATCAAAGCAAAGGCCACCCGAACCTCTCTTCCACAGACCAGTCAGAGTAAAACCATTAAACCAATGGAACTGATACACAGTGATGTGTGCGGACCAATGAAAGGTTATCATACGCTGCTAAAACACATCAAACACAGGAGCCAACATCCTGGGAAGACATAGAAACTTTGCCGAGAAGGGAAGCTGATCAGTGGAGGAAAGCAGCTGAAGAAGAAATAAAATCACTTCAAGAAAATAAAACTTGGTTACTAACAGAACTCCCTCCCGGTCGCAAAAACCATCAGAAGCAAATGGACTTTTAAAGTAAAATATGATGCAGAAGGAAACATCCATAGATACTGTCAGGGCTCCCAGGTATGACCAGAGGTGTGTGACTGACGCAGGGAAACGCAGGCTTCAGATATGTTATAAACAATATAATTTATTAACACTAACAATACAAACATAAACGCAGTGCAATACTAAAAACATAACACAGTGCAAACAAAACCAAACCAAACCACCCACAGATAACAGTACATACAATGCAAGCGTCGTCAGGCAGGCCAGGTCAATATCAATCGGGCAGGTAGGTACAGGGGGAGCAAGCGGAGAATGGTCGGGGTCACAAGCCAGGTTCAGCAGGTAGCAGACAGCGAGGTACAGAGGGTCACGCAGAGGAGAATGGTCAGACAAGCCAGGGATCAGGAGCAGAAGAATGGTCAGACAAGCCAGGGATCAGAGCAGGGTCAGCAGAGAATCAGACAGGAACAGGAAACAGGGCCCAGGAGAAACACAACACCAAGGCAGAGTCTGCAGGTCTGAATGTCCCTTAAATACACCAGTATAATTTAGTTCCAGGTGTTTGACTGGCTGCAAGGTTGAGTCTCTGATTGCTGGGAGCACCGCTGGCCAGCCCTGGTACTGCAGCTCACAAGGCAGGTGAGTCCCACTATTGCTGGCCAGTCCATTCCTGACAGTACCCCCCCTCAAGGAGCGGCCTCAGGACGCTCCAAACAGTCCTAGCTGGGCAAAATGTTCCACCACCCGGGTCTGGTAACTGGCGGGATATCAAAGACTGGCACACCGGGCAGGACTCCGGGCAGCGGCACACCGGGCAGGACTCCGGGCAGCGGCACACCGGGCAGAGGCACACCGGGCTGGACTCCGGGCTGAGGCACATCGGGCTGGACTCCGGGCAGAGGCACATCGGGCTGGACTCCGGGCAGAGGCACATCGGGCTGGACTCCGGGCAGAGGCACATCGGATTACCAGGTGAAGCAGCAGGCACCGGGCCCCCAGGCGGGGCGACAGGCATCGGGCCCCCAGGCAGGGCGACAGGCATCGGGCCCCCAAGCGGAGCGGCGGGCGCCGGGCCCCCAGGAGGGGCGACAGGCATCGGGCCCCCCAGGAGGGGCGACAGGCATCGGGCCCCCAGGCAAGGGCGACAGGGCATCGGGCCCCCAGGCAAGGCGACAGGCATCGGGCCCCCAGGAGGGGCGACAGGCATCGGGCCCCCAGGCGGGGCGACAGGCATCGGGCCCCCAGGCGGAGCGACAGGTCTCAGGCCCCCAGGCGGAGCGGCGGGCACCGGACCCCCAGGCAGAGCGACAGGTCTCGGGCCCCCAGGCGGAGCGGGCGGGCGCCGGACCCCCAGGCGGAGCGACAGGTCTCAGGCCCCCAGGCGGAGCGACAGGTCTCAGGCCCCCAGGCGGAGCGACAGGTCTCAGGCCCCCAGGCGGCGGAGCGACAGGTCTCAGGCCCCCAGGCGGAGCGACAGGTCTCAGGCCCCCAGGCGGTAGCGACCGGTCTCAGGTCTCCCAGCTCCCAGGCGGAGCGACAGGTCTCAGGCCCCCAGGCGGAGCGACAGGTCTCAGGCCCCAGGCGGAGCGACAGGTCTCAGGCCCCCAGGCGGAGCGACAGGTCTCAGGCCCCCAGGCGGAGCGACAGGTCTCAGGCCCCCAGGCGGAGCGACAGGTCTCAGGCCCCAGGCGGAGCGACAGGTCTCAGGCTCCCAGGCGGAGCGGCAGGTCTCAGGCTCCCAGGCGGAGCGACAGGTCTCAGGCCCCCAGGCGGAGCGGCGGGCGCCGGACCCCCAGGCGGAGCGAGCGACAGGTCTCGGGCCCCCAGGCGGAGCGGCGAGCACCGAGTCACCAGGCACGACAGTGGGCACCGAGTCGTCTGGCAAGACTGCGGGCACCGAGTCGTCTGGCAAGACTGCGGGCACCGAGTCGTCTGGCAAGACTGCGGGCACCGAGTCGTCTGGCAAGACTGCGGGCACCGAGTCGTCTGGCAAGACTGCGGGCACCGAGTCGTCTGGCAAGACTGGCGGGCAAACCGAGTCGCCTGGAGGAACAGCGGGCATCGAGTCAACTGGCGGAACAGCGGGCACCAAGTCGTCTGGCAAGACTGCGGGCACCGAGTCGTCTGGCAAGACTGCGGGCACCGAGTCAAACTGGCGGAACAGCGGGCACCGAGTCGTCTGGCAAGACTGCGGGCACCGAGTCAACTGGCGGAACAGCGGGCACCGAGTCAACTGGCGGAACAGCGGGCATTAAGTCAACTGGCGGAACTGCGGGCACCGAGTCGTCTGGCAAGACTGCGGGCACCGAGTCGTTTGGCAAGACTGCGGGCACCGAGTCGTCTGGCAAGACTGCGGGCACCGAGTCGTCTGGCAAGACTGCGGGCACCGAGTCGTCTGGCAAGACTGCGGGCACCAAGTCAACTGGCGGAACAGCGGGCATCGAGTCAACTGGCCTAATAGGATCATCAGGCTGGATCAGTTCATTATGCTGGGTAGAAGCATCCGGCTGAGTAGAGGCATGGCTGAGTAGAGGCATCCGCTGAGTAGAGGCATCCGGCTGAGTAGAGGCATCCGGCTGAGTAGAGGCATCAGGCTGAGTAGAGGCATCAGGCTGAAGAGAGGCATCCGGCTGAAGAGAGGCATCAGGCTGAAGAGAGGCATCAGGCTGAAGAGAGGCATCAGGCTGAAGAGAGGCATCGGCTGAAGAGAGGCATCAGGCTGAAAAGAGGCATCCGGCTGAAGAGAGGCATCCGGCTGAGTAGAGGTTCAGGCTGAGTAGAGGCTTCAGGCTGAGTAGTAGAGGCTTCAGGCTGAGTAGAGGCTTCAGGCTGAGTACAGGCATCAGGCTGAGTACAGGCATAGGCTGAGTACAGGCATCAGGCTGAGTACAGGCATCAGGCTGAGTAGAGGCATCAGGCTGAAGAGAGGCATCAAGCTGAACCACGGAAGGCAGGTTCTCAGACAGTAGGCTCACCGGTTTGGATACTGGCAGGATGGTACTGGTTGGAAAGAATTTTCACTTTTTTCTGGTTTTAACTACTGGGGCACTGCAAGTAAACGCAGGTCTGCAAACGAATGGAGCAGCTGGAGACAGAGAAGAGCTGGAGGATGGAACAGGGGAAGGAACAGTCGCTACAGAGGGCTTCTTTACAGGGTTAAAGGCAGGATAGGTGCAGCGAGTGGGAACAGGGTACTGACATGCGGTAGATAGCCAAGTATACTGGGCTGTAACTGGAGGAGCTGTTGGGAATACAGGAGTAGAGCTTTGAGGAGATAGATTAGAAGCAGGACTGGGTCTTTGTAAGCTGACTGAGGCTGGTGGGTGTAACAAATCTGTCCATGTCTGCAGTATGGGTTGAACAAAGCTGAGCTTACACAAAGCCTGTCTGACCAAAGACTGCACTGCGTTTATACAATCTCTTAGTACCTGTGGTGAACATGTGGAATAACGCTCCAGAAAGTAACCCACATCATCCTCTAATAACCATATACCAGGGACTCTACCTGGTCTTTACTAAATGGTGGCAAAAATTCATCCCTGCATTCGGGGGTACCAGATGAAACCAACTCAGCACAAACCTCAATCAATGGCTGCACCTCAGAGAACTCTGTGCCCTGATCTACTAGAACATGAGCGAGCCGTATACATTCTAGCAGTTCATCCCTGGGATACCCCTTCAGAGTTTGATAAGCATACTCCCTGTCATTCAAACACTAGCAGATATAAATACACAACCTCATCCAGATCCATCCTTCCCATCAACAAACCAAGATGGCTTCCCTGTGCAGCCACTTCTGGTCAGGATGGGCCTTGGTGTAATGTCAGGGCTCCCAGGTATGACCAGAGGTGTGTGACTGACGCAGGGAAACGCAGGCTTCAGATATGTTATAAACAATATAATTTATTAACACTAACAATACAAACATAAACGCAGTGCAATACTAAAACATAACACAGTGCAAACAAACCAAACCAAAACCACCCACAGATAACAGTACATACAATGCAAGCGTCGTCAGGCAGGCAGGTCAATATCAATCGGGCAGGTAGGTACAGGGGGAGCAAGCGGAGAATGGTCGGGGTCACAAGCCAGGTTCAGCAGGTAGCAGACAGCGAGGTACAGAGGGTCACGCAGAGGAGAATGGTCAGACAAGCCAGGGATCAGGAGCAGAAGAATGGTCAGACAAGCCAGGGATCAGAGCAGGGTCAGCAGAGAATCAGACAGGAACAGGAAACAGGGCCCAGGAGAAACACAACACCAAGGCAGAGTCTGCAGGTCTGAATGTCCCTTAAATACACCAGTATAATTAGTTTCCAGGTGTTTGACTGGCTGCAAGGTTGAGTCTCTGATTGCTGGGAGCACCCGCTGGCCAGCCCTGGTACTGCAGCTCACAAGGCAGGTGAGTCCCACTATTGCTGGCCAGTCCATTCCTGACAGAATACAAAGCAAGATTAGTTGCCAAGGGATACTCCCAGAAATTTGGAGAAGATTACGATGAGACATTTGCTCCAGTTGTGAAAACATTCTACTATAAGAACACTCCTTAGTATTGCTGCTGGAAAGGGAATGCAAGTAAAGCATCTAGATGTCAAAACTGCCTTTTTGTATGGAGACATCAAGGAGGATCTGTACATGGAACAGCCACCAGGCTTTGAGAAAGAAAAGAACCTTGTATGCAAACTGCAAAAGAGCATCTACGGGCTCAAGCAAGCGGCGAGAGCATGGAATGAAAAAGTGAACGAAATACTCAGAAAAGAAGGGTTCTCAAAAAGTAAAGCAGATCCATGTCTGTATTCAAAGAATCAAGAGAACAAATGGACATATATCCTAATATACGTCGATGACATCTTGACGTGTTTTGAACAAGAAGGGGACTATGACCAAATAGTTCACAAACTGAAACAAAATTTTGAAATTAAAGAGTTGGGGAACATTACTCACTATCTAGGAATTCAAATAGAGCGGGAAGAGGATGGAAGCTATCTTCTTAACCAAAGTCATAAAATTACAGAAATGTTAGAACAGTTTCACATGCAAGATGCAAAGGAAGCAAAAAAAACACCAATGGAACCAGATTATCTAAAAAACAATGGAACCGAAAACTTGTTACCTAACAATGATTATTACCGCAGGGCAATCGGAAAATTGCTATACATCGCCACCGTGACAAGACCAGACATCGCCCTAGCAGTGGGAATACTTTGCAGGAAAGTCGCAACGCCGTGTCAACGCGACTGGAATGCAGTAAAGAGGGGTAATGCAATACCTAAAGGGAACAAATCGGATGAAGCTGCGACTTCCAGCATCGTCAAACCCAAAAACTGATTGGATATGTGGACGCCGATTGGGCTGGAGGACACCACTGACCGCAAATCTACAAGTGGTTACATCTTCCAGTATGGACAAGGAACCATAAGCTGGTCTAGTCGGAAACAAGTGACTGTTGCACTCTCTTCAACTGAAGCGGAATACATAGCAGCAGCACATGCATGTCAAGAAGCCGTTTGGATTCGTCAACTTCTACTAGACATGGGACTGAAATATGTCACAACCCACACCCATCTTTGAAGACAATCAGGGATGCATAAAGCTTACACACTCTGAGAAGATTAACCCAAGAACCAAGTACATTGATGTAAGATATCATCTGCTCAGAGACATGCAAGAACAAGGGGTTATCGACATCCAGTACTGCCCATCAGAGGAGATGACTGCCGACGCACTCACCAAACCTTTGCCAGATAAGGGAACGTTATTGTTTTCTACAAAAGAGACTAAATGTCATATAATTATGCACATGCCGTTGAGAAGGGGTGTTGGGAATGCAACAGCATGTACTATAATGTACTATATATAAGTATTGTATGTTAATATCACTTGACCAGTAGATGGGCACTATACACTAAAGGTTACTAGTTGTGTATATCTGAAAACTTGTTTGTTCCTCACTCTCTCTATTCATCTCTTCAGGAAGTAATGAGTCTGTTTACTGTCCATGCTGAAATGTGCTCTGTATGTTTTGTAACTTAAGCCACACAAGTAAAGGCCTGAATTCTGCCACATCACTACCAGTGTCTTCTATAACACATAGACCAACAAAATCCCCCCTCACCAAACTTTACACTTGGCACAAATGCAGGCAGGCAAGCACTGTTCTCCTGGGCAACCGCCAAACCCAGACACATCTCATTGGGTATTGCTAGACAGAGAAGGGTGATTGGTTGTTCATTGTCTAGAAAGCCAGAGAACATGTATCACACTGCGTCTAGATTCCAATGATGGCGTGCTTTACACCACTGCATCTGACGCTTTGTATTGCACTCAGTGATGTAAGGCTTGGATGCAGCTGCACGGCCATGGAAACCCATTCAATGAAGATCTCTATTGCACTCATTGTTGTGCTGAAGGCACACACAAAGTTCTTTAGCTATTGACTCTGTAGACAGGTTTGACTTATTGCACGGTGGCAAAATCCTCTCTCGTAAAAAAAGAGGTATAGGACTCCAGAGGAGAGAGATATCATTTTAAACCCCTGTACAAATCATTAGTAACACCTCATCTGGAATATACAGTTCAGTTTTGTGCACCGGATTCACAAAAAAGAACATCGGGGAACTGGAGAAAGTACACAGAAAGGCAATCAAACTGATAATCAGGCATGTCATGAATGGACTTGCCAATAGTGGTGGGAGACTCACCTGCCTTGTGGGCTGCAGTACCAGGCTGGCCAGAGGGTGCTTCTCAATAACCAGAGGTTCACTTTGGCAATTAGCCATCACCTGGTTGCTGATTGCAGGTGGTGTATTTAAGGGATGGCCAGACCTGCAGACTGGAGCCTTAGGTGAGTGTTTTTTCCATGGGACCCCCAGAACACGTTGTAACCTGCATATCCTGTTACTTCTGCCAGACTTGTTGTTGTCCAGACCCCTGCCTGTGATTCCTGTACCATCTTGCTGACTTTTCTCCTGTTTAGATCCCTGCCGGCCTTGTTGACCCCTTGACCATTCTCTGCCTGACCCCCTGCGTACCTACCTTTCCGTTAGTTGCTATATACCCCCGACTCGTGACCTGACTACTACTCCAGCATGCTCTATCCTGTACCTAACTGCCAGATAGTATATCGACACCGGCCCTGCTGACAAATACGTTTGCTTAGGGCTCTATATGTGTTATTCGTAACCTGTGTAACTATATCAGTTTAGTTTGTTGTTTGTTTCACCTTGTTGTCTGTATTATGTGTTAGACTTGGGGTTTGGTGCACTAGCGTTTTATTAATTTGTATTGTTTAGTCTTAATAAATTGGTCTTATTAAGTAACCATATCTGAAGCCTGCGTTTCCCTGTGTCCAGACCACACACTTCTGGTCACGACCTGCAAGCCCTGACAAGGCATGGAGGAAGAACTCAGCAATTGAGGAAAGATTATGATCGGAACTGAATTTATTACTCCTCTTTGAGAAGAAGAGATTAAGGGGGATATGAATCACCCTGTCTAAATACATCAGTGGTTCATATAGGGTTCATATAGGTTAACCTATGGTTTGTACAGTTAATGACCCTGAGTCATCACAGAGAGACAAGTTGGTACTCTATAAGTGTTCCTGGAGGAAAAGAAGATTTAATCTCCAAAAAACACATAGTTTTTGACATAGTTTAGTCTCGGCTGATAAAAAAGACAAAAGTCCATTCCATTTCAACCATAAGAAAAAAAGAAGGTGATAATTACCCCCCTATACCCACCAGATTGGATCCAGAGGAAGGCCAAAAAAACAAGACCCACAAAGCACGATACCATTTTAGCTCATCGGCTGGGAAAAACATTGCTTTCCTGATCCCCCCGAGAGTGCAATCATGATAATTCCCCTGGATCACCTTTAAACCTATTAAATGTTAGTAACCAGTTTATATTCTGTGTAATCTAAGAAAGAATCCAGCCCATTTATTTTGGAAGCAATCCGAGCTGAGCTGTGCTAGAACCAACTCTTGAGGATGTCCTAATTCACGACAATTTTGACAGCTCACTCACTAGTAGAAGTAAAGCTGTTTCCCGTTGTATGGAGACTAAATTTATTTGCCTCCAGGGACGTAAGGAGTGCCCCTTGTCCTCTGTGATGACCTCGATGGTGAAAATAGTTTCTACACAGAGTTTTCAGCTATATGATACCCACTGATGTAATTTCTATCCATGTTGAATCATATCCCCCCTAAATCTCTTCTCAAGAGAGAATTAACTTCAGAGCTCCTCTAAGATCTTTCCTTCATCAGCCGATTCACCTCCATGCCTTCGTATTCATGTTTGGTGCCGCCCTTCTCTGTTACTTTCTCACAGTTTCCCCAATGTTCCTATTTTGTGGAAATAAATTTATAAAAAAAAAAAAATTTTGTGCCCAAAACTCGAACTGCCATATTCCCATATAAGGTATTAACGGCTAATGATTTGTATTGTATCCGGGGTAATAATGATATCCCTACCTCTCTTGGAGTCTATAACCATCTTTTAATACAAGAGAGTATTTTGCTTGTTTTAGAAACCTACATCTTTGGCAGTGCATGCCCATTATAAACTGGGGTGTGTGATCTACCAAACTCCCAGATCCTTCTCTCCACCATTGATTTCCCCCCTGGTTGTACGATTGTTATGATGCATGCGATATTCTTAACACCCGAATGTGCATTAACCTTACATTGCATAAATCACCTTACAGTTGCAAGAAAAAGTATGATGAAGAACCCCCTTGGTAATTACGTGGAAAGTTTTGCATGAATATGGGCATAGAAATGTGGCTCTGAAACCGTCATCTAAGTACACAACAATAGATGAACACAGTTCCGGCTGAAACATAAATGACTCACTACACAAACTATTAGATGGTTGCCATGGTTTTATATTGCACATAACTATGTAAACAATTCACCGTGCAGAGGAGGAAAAAGTATGTGGAAGCCCTAGCTTAATGACTTCTCCCAGAGCTAATTGTAGACCAGGAGTGACGCCACACCTATGGACTCCAAATCAGATGTGATGATATTGGATGTGTTGCTGGACAGCTGCCCTGCCCCTATACAAAGACACACACACCTGTTTTGGGTTTACTGGTTTCGAGAAGGCCACATGGTCAGATGTTGAACCATTGCTTCGTCAGAAAAGAGCTTCTCAGAAGACCTACCATCCAAGAAAATGTTGACTTGCATGAGAGCTGGAAAAGGGTTTCCAAAAGTGATCATCCATGAGCCTTGATGTTTCATGATGTCACCACGGTAAGACAGACCTGTCTAACAAATGGAGTAAAGTTATAGGCAACAGTTGACTACTCTCCCTAGGCGTGTTCAGTCCTGTAAAAATGACTGCACAGAGCACAGCGCAGAATGTCGTGCCTGAGGTTACAGAGAAGAATCCCCAGAGTGTCAGCCTAAAGACCTAGCAGTAATCTTCTAGGCACATGCTAACATTTATTTGTTGACACATCTAACAATACGGAAAATCATTGAAACAAGAATGGAGTACATGGAGGACACCACGGAGAAAGCCATTGCTGTCCAAAAAGAAATATTGCAGCACATTTGAGAAGTTTAGCAAAAGAGGCTACCTGTATGTTTCCACAGCACTACTCGGCTAGAATATACTGGTGGGACCAGATGAAAAAACCCAAAGATTGGAGTGTTTTGGGAAAAGAACACACAACACTATGGTGTGGAGATAAAAAAGGCCACAGCACACCAACATCAAAAACCATCATCCCCTACCTTGTGTAACATGGCGGAGGAGCATCATGGTTTGAGAGTGCTGCTTTGCTGCCTCAGTGCCTGGACGATAGTTGTCATTGATGGGAAAAATGAATTCCAGAGTTATATCCAAGACATTGTGCAGGAAAACGTACAACCATCCTGTCCGCCAACTGAAGCTCCCGGCTGCAGAGGATGGTGATGCACCAGGACCAACTGACCCAAAGCATACAAGTAAATCAACAAAACAATTGGCTGCAACAGCACTTGAATTAACGCCTTTCTTGGGAGTCTGGCCCAGGTCAGAGGTCCTGACCTCCAACCCGATTGAAAGTTCTGTGCATGACCTTAAGAGAGCGATACACACCAGACATCCAAGGAATAGTTGCTACACTGAAACCCAGTTTTGTGCAAGAGGAGTGCTCCAAAAATGACTCCATAGATCCCTAGTGCAGGTGCCTTGATCCTGCTACTTACAGAGACGTTTCCGTTGAGGTTATTGCTGCCAACAGGATGGGGTCAACCAGTTGAATAAGTCCAAAGGTTCACATACTTTTTTCCTCCCTGCATCTGTGAATGTTTACATGTTATGCATGTGCAATTAAACCATGAGCAAACATCTAATGGTTTGTGTTAGTAGTTATGTTCAGCAAAGACTGTGTTTCTTCTATTGTTTGTGACTTAGATGACATTTCAGAAGCACATTGTATGCCCAATTCCATTCAAAACTTCCACGTAATCCCACGGGGTTCACATACGTTTTCCCTTGCAACTGTACATTTAGCAACAATAAACCTCATTTTGCCACATTAAACAGAGCATTGGAAGGTCAGCATGTAGAATTGAAGACTTCCTGATACTTCCCACTTGCACAGCGGTTGTGTCCATCTGCAAAAGACTGAAATGGGATATTTAATGCCCAGACCCTATATCGTTTTATATTAAAAAGTTACGGTTCTCCTCAACACTGAACTTTGGGGTAACACCACTGATGACCCTAGACCATTCAGAGTAAATGAATCATGAGGCACACTACTCTCTGAATACGATTCCTATTAGCCAGTTGTTCGTACTCAGTTTACATACAGATTTTTCCTCAAAGACTGGTAGACATCAACCTTACACAGTTAAGCCATGTGTTGGGGAAACTGTGTCAAATGCTTTTGTAAAAAATCCAAGTATAGCCATGTCCACTCGGCCACCATACCTCTGTCTAAGGTTTTAACCCTCTACCTCCCCCATAATAAAGAAATTAGATTAGTTTGACAACTTCTGTCCTTTCATGAATCCATGCTGTCTTGTTTGCTAAAAATATTGTTTTTCCAACGAAGAACTCATCAATGATATGGCTATTATAAAACTCTTCATGTATCTTCCCAACTATTAGAAGTTTAAACTAACAAGCCTATAATTAAACTTGGTAAAGATGGTGACGAACCCTATTTTAAATATTGGCAACCATACATTGCCCTTACTGCCCAATCCATAGGTACCTAATGCCAGTCATTAAAGAAGTCCCCTAAAAAATAAGAAACAATGGCTTTGAGAAATGGACAGAGCTCCATATTCTTTAAGGGATCCCATGGGTTGTATGCCCATGCCGGCTCCCAGTGTTTTTAATTCACCTTATATACTGTCTAAATATTTTTGATCATATCAATTGTGAGCCAAAAGTGGATTCATCTGGAACAGTGGGACTGTCAATACCATGCCCATTATGGACCAAGGAGCTCACCATGCCTTCTTATGATATAGAACACAGAGCTGACAATGGTATTAAATAAAAATATGCCCTTCTCTTTGTTTCCCAGTCACCCCACTCTAGATATAATTTGTAAAGGCCTACATGGTCGAATTTAGCGGATCTAACCAAGACCAGACCCTTTTTAATAATCAATATATTTGAAGAATTTTTTGGGGTTGGTCCTGCTATCTTTTGCAATCTGATGTTCTTTTTCAATTTTTGCAGCCCTTTATTTCCTGTTGCATAGTCAGTTATATTATTTGGGAATGTTTAAATGATGATACGTTCCTTCAAATTATTATATTATAATAAATAGCTCTTTCCTTATTATCTATACCTTTTTAACTTGCCGTAAGCCACAGAGGTTTGAATTTTTTAGCCTTTTTAAACTTGTGCCCATGGAATAATTTTATGCAGTGTGTCATATACAGTCTTTTAGAAGAACTTCCATTTCTGTGTTGTGCTTTCATCAATGCCATATCCCTCCCAGTCTAATCTTGGAAGAGCACGGAAAGGTTTCTTCCAGTGAGAGCTGTGAAAATGTGGAATAGACCCCCTCAAGAGTTGGTTCGTGCCAGCTCCGTGGATTGCTTTTAAATAGGCCTGGATTCTTTCTTAGATACACAAATATAACAAGATACTTACATTTTTTTTAAAGTTGATCCGGGAATATCTGATTGCCTCTCGGGAATCAGGGAGAATTTTTTTTCCCTGCAGGAAAAATTGGATCATACTTTGCTGGGGTTTTTTTGCCTTCCTTGGATCAAATGGGATAGGTTATAACTTTTTTTTTTTTTTTTAATATTGAACGGGATGGATTTTTGTCTTTTTTTCACCGACTATGTAACTAAAAATGTCCCCCGCTTGAATTCACGGTCCTGGAAAACCCCATTTTTTTTAAAATGTTTGTAGAAAAATCTGCTGCCTAGTTATTGTTTTATACCCCTGTGGCCATGGAGGATTGGGACCTAATCCAATGATTTGGGGGGCTGTCCCAATATTTTGGCAATATATTTGTGTGCTTTTTGTATATAATGTAAATAAACTGACACTGTGTCACAATTATTAAGCAAGTATGTTTTTTGACCACATATTATTTTTATTTATATCCCCAAACTCCAAGCTTAAACTTGAATGTTATTGGATTTAAGCAATCAGGTGGTGTATTTGTGTAAGAGGGGGGGTGTGGCCAAAGAGATCAACCCCCTTTATCAAGGTTGCATTATTGGAAACCTTCTTTTCCTCGGGCAAAATGGGCCAAAAAAAAGTTTTAACGACTCTGAAAAGTTAAAAATTGAAAAAAAGTCTTTAGGGGGATGTAGCATGCTTCAAAATTGCTAAAAATTTTGGATCGAAATAAAAAAAAAACCATCAAATTTTTTTGTTGCAAATAGTCACATGGTCGCAAAAAACGTGTCGGAAAAAAAAGACGTAAATTAAATGCCGATGACTTGAGAAAATAAATTTTTAACCCTCCCGGGGACCCCATTATCCTCCATGCTGTCATATTCCACTACTTAAACCTCTGGAGTGCCCAGAAGTACAAGGTGTTCATGCTCGGACAGGCGAAGGTAAAGAAGGCTGAAGCCCCATACCACTGAACAAGACACATAATTTGAAATGCCCAAACTGGGACAAAAAATTTCTGAAACAGTTTTTTTAAAAGGGTTTTATGGATGATGGATGAGTGCCTTGATGGACCAGTTAGATGAGCCTGGGGTCTGGATCAGTAATGGACACAGAGCTCCACTTTGATTCAAATGCCAGCAAAGCAGAGGTGGGTTCGGGAAAATGGGCTGGTATTATTATTTGTAATAATACCAGTTCATATCAGAACCTCACCTTCACCTTTGTAGCGTCTGAGTCCCTGTTTATAAGGGGTCACATTCCCTCTGTTCTCAGCTGCATAAGAGCTGGGGAGGAGAAACAGCAGCCCACTGATCTTCCCAGTGAGGGCTGGTGTATGTGTGTTGGGGGGGGGCATGTCAGGGACAGGTCGGGATCATTGGAGGAGAGCACACTGAGTTCCTAGCTAGAGAACCCCGACCACAGTGTGTTCTCCTGCATAGTGTGGTCAGTTTTTATAGGAAACCCAGAGGGACTGACAGGAACCCCAGGGATATAACACAAAGGGAACAATACAAAGTGAACAGCTTACTTTTCCATATAAGTACAAGGTACAACAGACACATATCAGGAATATAAATGTTGAGTTTAAATACTCTTAATAGAGAATATGTTTTTACAATGGCTGTTTTATTGAACCTTGAGCACATTAGCAATTAAATCATTTTGCTAGTAAGCAATTTAACCATTTGACAGTTTCACATGACAGCACTGCATTCTGGCATTGGGCTTTCCTAATCTGATTATCAACATACATGTAAAATACAGCACAATGGATTTCAAAAGGGTGCCCAATATTCTCAAACAACACTGGAAAAAAAATTTCAATATTGGTGCCTGCACTGCACAGAGCATTTTATTGCCAGCAGGGAGGGCAGGAAACCCCTCCATCATATTAGACAAATTCATTGTTTGGAGAAGATATGGTGGCATAGCCCCAAATGTCCCCTCATCTGGAATGACTGTCTGTCTTTTGACCATAAACCCCTTTGGGTCCCTTGTGCAGCCCCGTTATGCCTCTTTTTGGTCTGACGTGTACATGTAAATAAAATGTACTATTTTTACTACTAAGGTGTTATGCAGCTCTAAGCTCAACCCCTAACTGCCCTTTTGTTATTTTAAAAGGGCCCAATAAAAAGAAAAAATAGAGGTAAAAAAAGCACTTGTATGGTTTAGCCAATCATTTTCTGCATATTAGTATAGCACCCACCAGGAGCCACTTGATTAGATTGGGTCCCCCAAAGCTCTGCAGAGCCAGGCAACACACATTTTTCCACACCTTTACACACAGAGTCAGTAAACAATCCTTGAGTTGGTTCTTAGGTGTCTTTATTGAGGGGTTAACAACTGGATGGGATCTAGTGTATATGGGATGCTCAAGGGAAATGGGAAACGTGAGAACAAACTTCTTAGTAAGCTGTACACTGTATAAAAATGTGGATCAGAAATCAATAGCACTGTCTCTTTAAGGAGCACTGAAGTCCCTTTGATGTACCCTCTCAGACCCATATGAATCCTTCCTCTTCATCCGGCCCGCACTGAGGTTATCCCTGGGCAAAGGGGTTCAAGATCAGACAATTAAGTAGTCCCGGATGAGTTGGGTTATTGTACCTGAACCCAAAGAAAAAAATATTCATGTGCCAATGAAAATCAGTGAATCACCCTTCTAAATTGCTGCTGTGCAAAAAATGTGTGAAAACACAAACAGTAAATATATAGATAACAGCGCAAAATAGACCTAAATACAAATTATTAGTAAATCACACAATTTAAATGTGCCATTTTTAATAGTGTATATATATATATATAAAAAAATCTTCAGAAAAACCCATAAAGTCCCTTTGTGATGAAAAATGAAGATTCCAAAGATGTTTATAAACCTTCCACCTCTCACCCGTGCCACACCAACATCAAATACTCTCACAGATTTTGGTGGTGAAAAGCCATTTAGGATTTTTGGGGAATCCTAAACCCCCTTTTCATCAGCTCAATGATAGCCTGCCCCTCCAAGTTTAGATCTTGTTATAATTTGATTTAGATGGCCATATATACAGCTTTGTAAACGGCACATCTCATTTAACCCATGAGTATCGGGTGTACTGAAAACCATCCTATTTTAGTGAAGCTCTTGTATGGTAGAGAGTTTTTCTGTAATATTCTATATTACTATGCTATGTTTCGTTCTATGGCTGTGGACTTGTTCGTCGGGAGTGTACTTTCATTTCTGCTATTATTTTTTATGTGTTAAGATTTCAGGCTGATATGGGCTATAATTTATTAGAAATTTGACGCAATTCATCTATCGTGTTCTTGTAATTGGGGCACCAAGGTCGATCTTATTTTTAACGTGATGGTTCGGGGTTAAGTTGAATGTCATTTCGTATGAATAGTTATAATTACATTGCTCATACGCATTATCTACTTTTTAGATTATATTTTTTATTAAGTTGTGATCTCTGGTTTTTAATGTTGTTAAGTACTTTTTTGCTTTGGATGATATACTTTTTTATTTTACTTTTATTTCATTTTCTATTATTAATACTAAAAATATTATTGAATTGTTGGGGTATAACATATATGCTAGATAGCATTTGTAGTCAGTATTGTGGCTTAGTGGTTACCACTTCTGCCTAGCAGCACTAGGATTGCCAGTTCAAATCCCAACCACGGCACTAAAGGTAAGGAGTTTGCATGTTCTGCCTGTGTGGGTTACCTCTCATGCTGGTGTTTGTTTTGGCTCCTGTCGAAATTGTCCCTAGTATATGAATGCGAGTTAGGGACTTTAGATTGCATGCTCCTTGAAGGCAGGCCTGATGTGAATGTACAATATGTGTGTAAATTGACGGCGCTATATAAGTACCCAAACTAATAAAAATGCATGTTTCTATGTGTTTTTTTGCAACTGGTACATTTGAGAAAGTTTCACATAATATAGACAAAAGAGCTGACACAGAGGTGTATAACTGCTTCTTGCCCCAAGCGAAACCTGCAATGGACATCCTGCAAGTATGCACATGGTCCAAAAAAAGCCATGCCATGTACATCCCTCCTCTCTGCTTTGCAGAAGGCTCTGGCAAACATAGCCAGCAGTGGTGCCTGCTCTTCAGTCGTGAGGCAGAAGTGGTCGGTGGTGCTAATAAATACGCACAATTGACAACAGTTTTTGAGTTTGGTGTCACCGGCCTCCAGCTGCTGTGTTTACTTTTGGCCAAGGAACTAACTTTTGTTCTTATGTCTCTGGAGCATGCAAATGTCCTTCCACAAATGTATAAAACAGATATGCAGCGCTAAAAGACAATACAGTGATATTAGTGCAGGCGCCTTGGTAGCGCTATAGGTGATCAAATAGAATATAAAGTGAATCGTCCAAAAATGACGTACTGGCAAAGTGAACAAATAAATGTATATCAAATATATTTCCACCATCCTTATCCATACCCAGATGACCATTACGAGATATTATTAACACAAATGCGCTTTAAATTGCGCTTCTGGTGAGTGCAATCACATTATCAGTTCCAGTCACGGATTTCACCAACACAGATCACATTATTGCTGGTCTTTTTAAATATATGTCAAAAATCACTCAAGTCACTTTATTATATTTGATATACATTGAATTTGTTCACTTTGCCAGTACGTCATTTTGGGACGTTTCACTTTGTATTCTATTTGATCACCTATAGCGCTACCAGCGCCTGCACTATATATCACTTTACTGTCTTTTAGCGCTGCATATCTGTTTATATATTTATTTAGGGGGTAAGAGGGTTTCACCTTTATGCAAGCGGCTTGATACCTAGCGCTCGCTTTTATCCTTTTATTATATTTATTTTTACCTTCCACAAATGTGATGACCCAATTCCGGTCGGGGAGCTGGTCCTAAAACCATGTGTGTAATGACTAATTTGTATGTACAATCATGGCTCCCAATATTCAAATAGATTCATTTATGTGCATATATTTATTAGAAAACTACTGACTTTAGTTCCTCAGTTTGCAACTAGGGAACTTAAAAAAAAGAAAAACCCAGGCTGACATGTTAAACCCTACCTATCCCCGCTGAATTCCTAGTTTGAAAACTCCAAGGACGGGGCCCTCCTATCCCTCTTTATTGAACTGTATTGCTCCCTTTAAATATTGTACAGGCTGAGAAAACTGTTGGCACTTATAAATCCTGTATAATAATAAAATACAATTTTCCCTGAAATTCACTTTGGAGCTTTAAAGGGTCTTTTTCAACCCCCCTGTATTGTGCAGAATAAAATGTTTATTTTGTGATTTGAATGGATTTTAACCCATTCTCTTGAGGGAAAAAAAAGGTTTATTGACTCAAAAAATACATAAATAGTTCATATTCTACATTTTTTTTGACAGCACAACACAATAGTACATTCTTTTATTTGTGGAAAACAATAGTATTTATGCTGCTAATTTTGCACAGCCTTTACAAAGGGTTAAAAGGGCCCCTGCTATAGGACTTACAGTCAAAAAGGCATCACAACTTAACTTTCAAGTGTACCCCCGAAAAAAAAACCCAAAAACCCAAACCAGGGCCCTTCGGGGGCCCCCCCGCCAACCAGGGGAAAACCTTTTATTCCGTCCGTCCTCCTCCTCAAGTTCTGGGCTCCAGCATCTCCTTCTGGATTACAGAGGGGCCGCCTTTTATCACCGTGATACTGTACAGCAACGGGAAAATCTTTGACGCCATTATCTAATTTCCCAAAATCACTTTGTACTTGCGAAAACAAGCTCAGTGAACACTACAGAGTTGTGAAAGTCGATTATTTATGCATACTTTTTGCTGTTTATGAAATTAGCACTCGGTACTTAGGTTGGGACAGATGGTGCCTTATACTGGTCATTTATGGACATATTTACCCGGGCTGATATTGACGGGAAAACTCTTTTTGCAGAAGCAAAGAACCTTTTGGCACCCTCCACCTATTTATATTGGGGAAGGACAACCGATCTTCGATCTGACCTCCCACCTTAATTACCGTATACCATTTAGTAAATATTCTTTTTAAACCACAAACCCCCCTATCTCGCCTTTTTCCCCCCTGTGGTTTCCAATTTGTACCTGAGGTGTTTTGCCCCCCAGAGTTATGTTTGGGATGTATGGCGCTGATAGGTGACAGACAATATTTCTTTTTTAAAATTGGGAAGGTGGTGGTATGCTCATTTTTGTGTTTTTATCTTGCAAGCACATTTTTTTTTCTCTAATAAAGTTTTTTTGAAAAGCTGATTCCCAAATGAAATATTTTTTGGGGGAACCCTTCCCCTATGATAGTTATGGGGTTTTTAGTTTTTTTGGTGACCAACCCCTCTACTTTTTTTTAAACCTCTGGGGAGTCAGCAATCAATTGGTACAGATATATATAAAATTTTTTTTCTAGTTTCTTTCCCCTGAAAATCGGCGCCGGGCATCCCTCTTAGTATTTATTTTGCTGGAAACCCAAAAAATAAGGCTAATTTAACCGGGAAACATTTTCCAAGGAAACAAATCTCACCACTCCTGATTATGGAAGCAGGGAAGCTGCATTTGGGTTTACATTTTTAACCCTTCCCCCCTGAGGCACGCTTACTTTAAACTGAAAATTGCACGGTCGTGCAATACTGCCCCAAATAAAATTTACTTTTTTTTTTTCCCACAATTGAGCTTTTTTTTTGGGGGTATTTGACACCTGTGTTTTTTTTTTTTTTGCTGTAAAAAAAAATAAATAAATAAAAAAGACTAAAATTGAGAAATAAATTTTCACTTTTTGCTATAAAGATGTCCAAAAAAAAAAAAATGTAAAAATAAAATTTTTTGGAAAAATTAGCCAAAATTATTCTGCTACATGTCTTTGCTAATAAAAAAAAAACCCCAATATGTGAAAAGAATTGGGGTTGGGCATGAAACTTATAGTGTTTTAAAATGGGGGAATATATTTAAAGGTTTTTTTTTTTTTTTTCATTTTTACTAGAAGACGCGATCACAAATTATAGTGGGAGTGAGGCAGAATTCTTCACGGGGGGGGGCTGACTTGGGGTCACTGAATCACCAGTGACACACCAATACAGTGTCAGTGCTAAGAAAAAAAAAAAAAAAAACACTGACACTGTACAATGGGAATGGCGGAAGGGGTTAACAGAGGGACGATCAAAAATTTAAATTTGCACAGTGTTTTTTTCTAGGGGCAGGATGTGTGGATTTTACTGAAGAATCACACACATCCACGGTTTTTGCACAGCCATCCCCAGCAGCCTGCCCTAACTGACAGAGAGGGGCTGTTAGAAAAAAACTTCTCCTCATTTGGAGATCTCAGAAATCACAGGACCACAAGTGATTTCCACCCGGGGGGTGGTGATTGACAAACCATTACCACAAATGGCAGCACGGGGAGGGGACATCCCCACCGAGAAATGAAAAATCACAGATTTTGCACCCCGGCAAGTGGTTAAGCAAATTATTTTAAAATTTAGGAGTGTAGGAGAATTGACATTTTAGAAACAAAAAAGGGGTTAGCAATGGTCAAAGGGAAATTGCATGGTCACCCCTGGAAAAAACATATACAATTTAAGCCCTCCCCACAAAAAACCCACTTTTGAGAACAAATGCACAATTAAAACAAACATCACACACAAAACCCCCCCACCGGACTGACAGCAAATAATCGGGCCTCCTCTCAGCCAAAATAAAACCCCCCCTGCCCCTTTTATAAAACATAGGTTTGTATTTTGGGGACGCCCAATGAAAGAACCCCCATCCATTCTGTCTCTTCATGAATCCCTCAAGTGTTTTGCACCTGATTAGCAGGCAAATCTCCTCCCAACTGTGTCACCCCTTGGCTATGTGCTCAATTTAAGACTACAGTCCCAAAGATCTAAATCCCTTAGCAGCACAAAAAGGAAGCAACAGTTTTCCTAAGTAATTACCTTGCAGTGTAAAGAAAATGGGAAATGCCCAATCCCGGGGATGCTCATACAATTGTATGTCCTTGGGAATGTGCAGGAACGACAGGAAATCTCACTTTTTGTGAGGGCGCTTCCCCCAAATTGCTGACAATACATTCGTCTCCAAACACATTCCGTTTTCCCCTCTTTTCCCAAAATGGCTCTAGTTCCCCCAATGCAGCCCACCAAATAACCCCGGGTTCACATACCGCATTCCTGTCCCCCTCGTTTTGGGGGAAAAAAAGAGAGCACATTCTTTTGAATAACTCCTGTCCCCCGGGAAATGCGGGGGAAGAAGTCCTTGCACTTCTTCTGAAAACGAGCACGCAGGGGAACCCTCTTTTTCCCAGTAGGGGTTTGAAAATTTCCAGTGCAGGGGGGTCCCTTTAAATTTAAAATGGCACCCGCCCGGGTCCATTTTCTTCTGTGTGGGTGGTGCGGGCAGGGTTTTTTTGTGCGGTCCACAGGGGCACCACCCGCACATAGTAAACCTAGCGTTAATCATGTGAATGTTTCTGCATGGACCTACACGGGTTAATGGCCACCCCACCTCCTAAATCACTGACTTGCATTACTCCTGAAATTTCCCTGGGGGGTTTTAGGAGATTTATCCCCAAGACGCAAAATGAAAACAGCATAGCCAACATGTACCAAAGAGCAGGGCCCTCCAGTTTTTCATGGATCTAAAAGAACCCCATGGTCAAAAAAAAAAAAAAAAAGTAGGCTTTTCCCCCAAAATCACTAATGCCCTTATCTGGCACACAGTCCCCAGGCTAGGAAAGGGGGTGGAAGAGTGAGCCCACACATTTTTTTATTTGAAATTCAGCTCTTTTTTTTTTCCATTACAGGGAAACCCATAAAAAAAGTCCAGATTGAAAAAAACACTATAAACAATCATCATTTTTAGTTCGGGACTTAAAAAGCGCCATCAATATCAACACTTTACTTTGTACCTCCTTGAAGGCAGGGCTAGTGAATTACAATTGTATGTAAATCCCTAATCCCTTTAATATACAAGGGAAAAATTTAGACGGGAGCCAAAACAAATACCAGCATGTCTTTGAACAGGGGAGGAAACCACACAGGGAAACTGCAAAATCCATAAGTAGTGCCATGGAAGGGGTTTGAACCACCAACCCTATGGGAGCAGTACAACCAATAAGCCCTGGGTCACATGCCTGTAGATTGAACTCTGTGGTGTGATATCCTAAGTCCTTGGCCATGCCAGTAAAAATAACAATAACTTCAAAAAGGGAAAGGGAAAAACAAAAGTGGCACGAAAAAGCAGAAGTATAAGGCTGCTATGTCATTCCCGGGTGGGAAAAAACTTATTTTTTTTTGGATATTTACATATGGGTGGAAACTTTTATCGATCTTTGTTTATTGATTTAAGAATTGATATTTTTCTTTATTGGGTTTCACTGTGGAAGTGGAGTCACCCTCAAAAATTTTTTTTTATCATTTTTTTTGTTATTTTGATGTTTGGCACATATCACATTTTTTAGCATAGTGTTTTTGATCCCCCTTTTTATTGGGATACATAAAACCAACACCATCGAATTTACAGTACAACATTTTTATTCCTTTTAATTTTCTTCAGAACTGGTATTGTTGGGTTGGTGAAGACAGTTTTGGGAGTTTGGACTTAGATTTTTGTTAGATGTGAGCACCAAGTGCAGTTTTTTCTACCATTTAGTTAATATATTTCAAAAGTCTAAGTCCCTGGACATAATCAATGCACATGGCAGTACATAAAATAAGTATATATACTGCAGAGAATAAATGCTCAAAAAAGAAAGAAAAAAACACAGCACTAGCAATTATTTAAAAAAATGAGAAAAAAAGAATATTGTAAAAGAAGCAAAAAAAAAAACACAGCTAAATAAAATCACAAAGAAATGAAAAGGTTCTTAGAATATCTTATGTTGGTGTTTCTGTGTATAGTGACAGTTCTATAGTTTACAAGTATTGATGTATACCATTAAATTTTATATTTATTGTTATCCTGTTTAATAATCACATTTTAGCAGAAACAGGTTGAATCTTTTCAACGACATTTCCAGGCTTGCCAACAAAAGCATTTACTATAGCACTTAAGAAAAAAAACAACAGGGTGCAGGCAGTTTCTTTTTACCTGGTCGGGGCATGCTCAGTCGTGTCACTACTGAGACATCTAAAACTAGGTGAAGTCAGTGCCTGTTTGGAATTTTTTAAATATATCACATTATATAGACAAATCTAGAATTATTTTAAAGCAGTTATCTTAAAAATGTCCAACATATGTATAGGAAGTATACATTTCTTGAGATCAGGCCATTAAAAGGATTTTTCTCTGCTTTGACCTGGTTCTAAGAGGATTTAAACACATTTAGATGGTCGCTAAGTTTGTGACCATTAGTAAAATTCCGAATGGTCTATTTTTTGGACGAGGTGCTTTAGTAAATCTCTTCTCTGCCTAAAAGTAGTCGGTCTTGCAAGGAACAGTGATCATTTGCAGACAAGGTTTTGTTATAAAATCAACCCCCTGGTGTCATGTACTGCAGCCTGAGGGTCCATTATGTGAAGCCCTTTGGGCCCTTAGTACTGCACGCCTTGTCCCTGGGAATGTGACATTTAGAAGGGAACACCACTAAGCTTGTGTTCCGCCCAGGCGTGGGCTGACAATCATGGGGCCCCCGGGAATGGGGGATCAGGGGGCCCCTGTGTCCTTGCCCAAACTAAAAAAAAACCCTATGAAAAAGGTACCGGGGCATCTATGGGGCCCCCTACTGCCCCCGGGCCCTCGGGCAGCCCCCAGTTCCAAAATGGCATCTGCCCGGGTTCCCGTCCCACCATCCAGTTTCCCTACACCCACTCCCAGTTATGTGTAGGGGGCCCTGCCATGTAACAGCCAAAACCCCTTGATTGCACACCCAACTTAGTTAATCCCTTTTCCCGCTGGCCCTAAGTTTCACCTCTGCCCTGGTAACTGAGGCATAAACCACTAAGGGGGGATACATTGAGCCGTTTCCCTCCTATGCAAGAACCTTCACCCTTGCCATACTGTCCTTTAGCGGGGCGGGCTGCATCTCATTCCCTTCGGGTTTACCCTTAACATTCTCCTATTCACCCCCAGTGTGTACCGGGCCCCCAGTTCTTTACAACACACCTATCCCACCATGCCCCCCTTTTTCCAGAAATTTTCAGAAACCAATAAAATGGTTAATGTTTTTTACTGAATTTTTCAATGAACAGCCAAAAAAATGCAACAAGGTTTTTTTTTCCCCCAACTGACTAGATACAGGTGCCATTGCATCCCTTTCCCCGGGTATTAGTCCATAAGAGGAAGAGAGTCCTGATCCAGATGGTTTCCCCCTGGGGGTTCTTTGGGGGTTCCTAGCATTGCATCCTTTAGAGTAAACCTCTTGATCATTTTCCCTGCGCCCCACGGTAGACAGCCCAGCAACCCCTCCCCTTTTTTTTAGCAGGACAAGGTAGGGGCAGAGCCAAAAAAGCCTGGGAACAGCAAAACATGTTAACCCCTTGCACCCTAAAATATTCTCTTACAACAGCAGCAATGTCCCCCTGCTTACATGTGTATATGAGTGTTTATATAATACTTCCTCCCCCATATTTTGTTTATTCTAGGATTGCTGGACGGGAGAGTTTTAAAAAATTTTGTTATAAATTTTTGTAAAGAAATCTAAAAATTTTTGAAGTTTTACAAAACCCCACAACAGTAAAATCAGGCTGTATAGCATAAACCATGCTTGTTATACCCCCTTTGGAACCTGGGGGGTTAATCCCTGCATTGTGAAAAAAGGCTGTTTGATCCTGTCTTCTCTGCCCCCCCTTTTGTTGAAATAACCACCTGTACAGAAAAAATCTGCATCACATGCCATGCTCAGTATGGTGTGTTTTGTTAAAGAGTTTTTTTTTTTCTTGGGGAGAGTGCATTGTCAGCACGGGGCCAATCAGCAGTCCAGACAGAGGGTAAAGGGTTTCACATCCTCCAGACACAAGAAAACTCCTCCTACAAGTTTTAACCCATGCTAAAGTCACAAGACTGCTCTAACTGCTGAAGAAGCATTTTTATTTTTATTTAAAATAATTGCATTTCCATTTTGTGTGTACTGGGGGAGACAGATTTATATGCGGGGCCCCCGGTTTAAAGAAAAAAAACACACACCCACAAAAAAAGAAGGTACACTTAAAAAGCCAGAACCCCTGTTACAATATTAAATTGGATTTTGTATTAGACATTCATTGTATTGAATTTCAATATAGCCACTAGATGTCACTTTGGCAGTAGTCTTAAAACAGATGGTTTAAAAGGATAGTTGCAGTCATGATGAACATTGAAATGTTTCATGATCTTTCCATTAATAAACACTTACATTGTAATTAAAAATTCTCGCAAAATAGTTTATTTAAAGAAAATTTGTAGGGATCTGGCATCACTGTAATTACTTTCAGGGGTGTTTATAAACTTCATGCAATTTTTAACTCGTCCCAAAACAAACCACTTGAGCCAGCATATACATCAGGTCCGTAAATTTGGGACCGACTAATTCTAACTTTTTTTGGCTCTATACCCCACCCCAAGGGATTTAAATAAAAACAAACAAATTGCTTTACTGCAACTGTCAGCTTTAATTTGAGGGATTTACACCCAAATCAGGTAAAGGGTGAGGTATTTACAAAGTTTGCATATGTCCCCCCATTGAAAAGGGCCCAAAAAAATGGGACAGAATAAAATCAAAATAAAACTTTCCCTTTTTAAATTTGGTTGCAAATCCTTTGCTTCAATTACGCCTGAAGTGGGGAACGCATAGACATCACCAAACGCGGGTTTTCATCCCGGTGATGCTCTCCCAGCCTCTACTGCAACTGTTTTCATTTCCCTGCTTGTTCTTGGGCATTTTCCCTTCAGTTTTTCTTCAGCAAGTGAAATACATCCAATCGGATTCAGGTCAGGTACTTGATTTGGGCCATTGCAAAACTTCCACTTCTTTCCTTAAAAACCTTTTGGGTTGTTTTTGCAGTATTTTTTGGGGTCATTGTCCATCTGACTGTGAACGGCTCCAATGAGTTCTGAAGCATTTGGCTGAATATGAGAAAAAGTAGCCCGAAAACATTTCAGAATTCATCCTGCTGTTTTTTGTCAGCAGCAAAAATCATCATAATCAAGAGATGCATTTCCATTGGGCCATACATCCCCACGCCATACACTACCCCACCATGCTTCACTGAGAGGTGGTATTTTAGGACAGACAGTTCCTTTCCTTCTCCATACTCTTCCCTTTTCCCCATCCCTGGTCAATTTACTCGGCCATCTGTCCATAGGATGTTGTTCCAAAAATGTGAAGGGTTTTTTTAGATGTTTTTTTGGCAAACTCTAATCGGCCTTCCTGTTTTTGAGGCTCACCAAGGTTTTTACATCTTTGGTGACCCTCTGTATTCACTCGTGAAATCTTCCTTGATTGTTGATTTTTGACACACATACACCTCCCTCCTGGAGAGTGTTTTGACGGGCCCAAAACTGTTGTAAAGGGTTTTTTCTTCCCCGGGGAAAAAAATTTCTTCGTCATCCCCCAATTTTTTTCCGTGGTCTTCGGGTCTTTTTGGGGGGTGTTGCTGACTCACCATGCTTCCGTTTTTTTTAAAAAAATTTCCAATAGTTGTTTTGGACCGCCTAATTTTTTTTGCACCCGATGGGTTTGTTTTTTTTTTTTCACCCAAAATGAGGCTTGTTCATGTGTGACAGCTCTTTGGATCTCATCTTGAAGTTGACACAAAAATTTCCAAATGCAAATGCACACTTGAAAGAACTCTGGACCTTTTATCTGCTCATTGTAATTGGGTAATGAGGAAAAAACCCACCCGGCCATGGAAACAGCTGAGAAGCCAATTGCCCATTATTTTGGTCCTTAACAAGTGGGGGGCACAATAAAAACTTTGTAATTCTGCACCTTCACCTGATTTGGATGTAATTACCCTCAAATTAAAGCTGACGGGTCTGCAGTTAAAAAACATCTGGTTTCCTTTCTTTTTCAAACCATTGTGGGGTGTATAGAGAAAAAAATTTTAGAATTGTGTCGATGCCCCAATATTTAGGGACCACTGAAATCGCCATGCTGTACGGGCCCCTTTTTCAGTTTTGGGCCCTGTGACAACCTTGCCTAAAATTTTTTTGAGACAGACTGAGGTCCTTTTGGGTGGTACTGGTTTTTTTTTTTAATTTTTTTTTATTTTAAAAAGGAGAAAGCACACTTTGAAAAGCAAAACTGTTTTCCTTTAGATTCTGTTTTGAAAATAAATAATGTTTTTCAAACTTTTGGGCCCAAAATGTATTCTGTTACATTTCTTTGAAAAAAAAAAAACAACAGGAAAAAAAAAGTGTATATTTTAGGTTTGTAAAGTTTATAGGGGCACAAAAATATGGGAAGATTTAAATTTTTCAACCTTTATGTTTCCGACCAGGGGCGAAACCCAAATCATGGGCCCTTTGGCAATAGGGGGCCCATGGGCCCCTGTGCCTTGCCCCAAAATCAAAAAACCTATGAAAAGGGACCAGGGGGATCTCATGGGCCCCCTACTATCCTGGCCCTCGGGGAGTGCCCCAAATTCCAAATGGTCAGCCCCCCCCTGGTTCCGACGCCTAAAATGGGCCCTAAAATCCAGGGCAGTTGTAATTTTTTTTTCTACAATTTTTGGAAAAAGTAAAAAGTTTTTTAACAAGTTATTTTTCCACACCCCGCCCCTGGACATACTTAAAAACATTCTTATAGTCCTCATGATAGTGCATACCACATGCGGAGACTTTTTCGCAGAAGGTGATAAAGGGACCCAAAACTAATGAGCACCTTCAGGCTTTTAAGGGAACAAAATTTTATTTCTGTTTCCCGATTTTTGAACACATTTGTGGGGGGCCTGGGCACAAAATTTTCTGGGCTGCTAAAAACCCACACAATGACCACATTTCGAAAACAGACAATGGAATCAAAATTTTTTTTACACAATTTTTTTGGGAAAAGAAAAAAAGAGGGCCTACATAGAAGTAAGACACCAAGGGTTGACCCACACCCCCGACGTCAGAGGGAAAAAGGGGGGGCACCATCTGCCCGGAATAAAGTAATAAACCTGCTTTTTATTTGGGGTCCCTAAAAAAATAAGCATTTAACCCTTTTTCCCCCGGTTCACATATATGGGCCGGGGGCTGTGTTTTTTTCGCGGGGGAGGAGCCCATCATTTTAATGGGCCCCAGCCCCCCACATCAGGGAAAAGAATTCCTCACTTCTTTGGAAAACCCCTCGGGTTCCCATACGGTTGCGTTTTTCAGTGCGGGGGGGGGTGCCCTTTAAAAAATGGGACCCGCCCCCTGGGTTTCCCCAGTTTCTGTGAGGGTGGTGTGACTCCACGATTTTTTTGTGGCTGCACGGCAAACCCCCGCACATATTGAAACCCACCTTCAGTGTGGGGAGCAGCGTCATTTCAATGGTAGTTTTTAAATTTGCTGGGTTCAGCTTTAAAGTAATAAAGATCCTATCTAGGGCAGCATGTTCTTAAACTTTTTTTCTCTAGGTGGGAGTTAAAAAAGTACAGGGGGAGCAACTGAACTATTTCTGCCCTGCTCCTGGTGTAAGCATTTAGGCCTGACCCGACCTGCATATTTTCTTCCATGCTGTAAGAAAATAAAAACATTTTGGGCCCCTTTTTATGGGGACGCTAATAGTTATACAGCATTTACTGTTCAAAGGGATGTTGTGAAATGCTATACTTGTCTACAGTGTTAAAGAATGGTGGGCACCCGGCAATGTACTATGACATATGCTATCTAGCGCATGATTATTCAAACCAAATTTTAAAAAAAAAAGGAGGGAAACTAGCATTGTTAGCCTTTTTCTATAGAAAAACAAACAAAAATGTACAGTAGAACCTATGCTCAGCCCACCGCTTTTGACCACTTTAGATTCTTGAAAAGTTTTTGGGTCGGTCTGTGTTTTGGCTCTGTATTCTGCTTCCGATTTGGTACCCCCCCTGTTCGGTTGTGGGCTGACCTTGGGGTTTTATCATATCTGCTTCTTCCTTATGTTCCCCTTACTTTACTGTCGTCTGCTACAAAACCCTTTGGTTTTTTTCCTGGCTTCATCCGTCTCTATTTTAAGTGTCCTGTATTCTGGCCTCTGGGCCTCATCTGGTGGCCACAGTCAACGTGCTTGCATTCAACGTTTGGGTGTCCTGCTACATCGGCTGTTGTACCACTCTCCTGTCACCCCAAAACCAGGGGATTGGACAAAAAGGGGCAAGAGAATCCCACCAGCTTGTTTCCACAGCTACTCTACAAACAGTTTTTCTGGTAAAGTGCCACCCAATAAGGCACCAATAATGGTATTTCCCCTTTTTTTTTTTTTAATTAACTTTTTATTTATTTTCAAACATTACAACAAGCGTACAAAAGGGAAATGTAAAATAAAAGAAGAGAGGGAGAAAAAGCGAAAAACAAGCTCACTGAGAGGGTTTAAATACTTACAAAGGGCAAAAACATAATAGTGAAATGGGAACAATCACAAACAAACTGAGCTGACAAATCAGTATTGTAGGTGTCATTGGGTCCCAAACTGCCTCAAAAGCGGGACAGTAGCAACTGTAAAGCAGTTAGGTACTTCCCTCTTTTTAAAATTTTGCTATGACCTTTACTTTTTCCGGTAATGTGGGGGATATGGAGAGCAAATGCATGGAATGGGTTTTCCGGCCGCTTTTTAAAAAGGGGATGGAATGTTTTCCTTTTACATTAAGAGAGACCCGAAAAAAGGAGACCCAACAGAAAGTAAATGGGCCAAAAAAAACAGGAGCCCCCTACAGTAACAAATAGGGTAAGGACCTCCTTCCCAAAAAAGGGGCCAAAAGGGCTGGGAAACCCAAAAAAAAGTGGAAAAGAGTGCCAGTTTTTATCCCAAATGCCCCAAGTAGAAAAACATTCGGGGTTACGAGCAGGAGTGCTATACCAAAAAATCAGGGTCTTTATTTTCTTTATAACTACACACAAATAAATTTTTAGAGGGGGCCTTCCTATTCCATTGATCCAAAACCCAAAATTCGCATTTAAAGGGAAAGAGACCATTTTACACAATAAAGGGGAGTATCAAAAGAAAAAGGGCAGGCATCAAAAAACAATTTTACTAGCAATATTATACCCCATTGTTATGGGCCTTGATCAGATATCTCAAAAGGGGTAGGTTTCTCAAGATCACAAAGGGCTTTGGGAGTAAAAAAAAAAAGGCGTATCTGTAGATTAAAAAAAATACTGATGGGGTGGGATAAGCACTTTTTTGAATATCAGGAAGGGTTTTAAACTTGGAGTTACCAGATTGACCAAAATGGGAATTGGAATAGATTAGCCCCCGGGCCCCCAAGGACCACTCCACCCTGGCCAGACTATCTGGGAGACTTGATTAAAAATGATGTTGGTCAAGGGGGAACACTTTGGGGTCAAGGGAACTAACCCCCGCACCTCTCCTTAAACAACCCCATATCAAGTCTGGGCCCCCAAGCCCCCCCAATGGGGAAAAAAGGGCATATGAGCAATCCAATGTGTTTTTTTTACCAGATGAAAAGGAGAAAAGGGCTTCTGAAAGAATGCAATTTGGCAGGGGATAGGGACAGTAGGGTCTCAAAAAGATAAAGAAGCTTGGGAATTTATGATTTTCGTAGGGTTAAAACCCTCCCAGGAAAAAAATGGAAGAGATTTTCATGATTTTAAGGGTTGGGGAAAATTCATGGGGGGAACAAGGGGGGAGGGGGGGGGGGGGGGGAGGATGTCATAAAGCTTTCAGGGCTGCCACAAATGGGCTGCTAAACCCAAATCTCTCCAGGACCAGAACATATAAGACCAGCTATGTCGGTCAAATGCTTTTGGGCATCAAAGTTCAACAAGAGAGAATCGAAGATTTATTAACAAGATCGATCAAATCAATCATCCTCCACGTGTTATCTGTGGCATGTCTGGCCGGTACAAATCCACCTGGTCTCAGTGTATAAGCTTGGATATACATCTAGCCAACCTATTAGCCAAAATTTTGAGAATATGTTGTAGTCAGAGTTTAATAAAGCTATAAGGCGGTAATTATCCGGGAGGGAGTGATCCTTGTCTGGTTTTAGGAATCACCAAGATGTATGCGCCTGTGAAATCATCATGAGGGGGCAAGCCTTTGAAGAGATCCCGGAACAAGGAAAGAAGATGGGGGGCCAGGGTGCCCAAGTCTTATAGTACGAGTAAGGAATGTAGCAATCGTGCACACAGAGATGGATGCGAACCTCCATTTTTGCAAAGGCTCCATCTTGGTATCATTTTTACTCCCAAATCAGCCCTTTCCCCCTCCATTCCCCCCTCCCCTTCTTGGTGGAGTGTCATGTGGTCCCCCCCTGTAAAATGATGCCCAAGAG